>WUQG02403926.1:0-17127 GCA_011317285.2 Androctonus mauritanicus | reverse complement strand
GTAAAAACGGAACCGGAGAAGAAATCCTATTGTTTCCCATAGGAACTCGACTTGATCCGGTAAAACTGTAATTTTAAGCTAACAACCGTAAACTCATCGAAACTTAAACGTGTAGTTTGAATTGGATATTAAGGCTGAGATGTGATGTATATTTGACAAAAGGAAACAAATTTGTCTTGACAAACCATAGCGTGAATACATGGGACCTCAAAAATTCCTTCGTACTAACGAAGAATTTATATTAAGCGAGTTTGTCATAAACGAATAATTTAACATTATTTGAATATGTGCCAGGCCGGGGATGGGAAAGATAGTTCTTACTATCGAAAATTTGTCCTAAGCGAGTTAATCTTAATGAGGTTTGACTGTATAACTATCGAGTCTTAAGCAAGATTGCTTTAAAACTTGATAATTTTTAATCTGATGATGACTTTTATAAAGGTTGAAAATGTTTTGCTAAAAATAAAAATTTCTGTTATGTGGTGCTGTAGATTGAATTTTTGTAGATTCATGTGAAGCAAAAGACACTATATTTATTTGTGTTTTATAAAGAAACTATTAAATATAGCAGGTATCCCACAATACTCTGCAATAAAGCTATGAAGAAAATATTACGATCGATTCTGATGATGATAAAATTATTGATTCAGTACCTAATAAAGATTTAATATGAAAAAATGGTACATTCAAGATCACATTCATCATAATAATATCAGTAACTGGGGATGTGATTCTCTATGTACAGTTTGGGAACAGCTAATAGAAGATACAAAAAGATTTTAAAAATTTTAATTATATATTTAAATTAATTAATTAATTTTTTGAATTTAAAATTTATTTTTTGTTCTTTATTCTTTCTTTTGTATTCTGAAGATGGAAGCTTATTTTCTGAAAATGCTCAATAAAATTAAAATTTTAGTTCCTTATAATTTGTTTTATTTATTTTATTGTAATAAATATCATAATTTGAAGAAAATTGTATATATGCATTATATTACAATATTATATCTGTTTTATAGGTAGACTTATATACAAATAGTCCTCAATTTATGATGTCATTGACTTATGAAACACTTGTACTTATGATGATGTAATCAGTAAATTTTGTGATTAGTCAATGCAATTCACATGCAATTCATTACACGTGTCCATGTGCAATAGTCTGATGTATCAAAACATCAATATTGTGCTTGGTTTTAATAATTGTGTTTAAGTCTATTACAATAATATGTGATGGAGTACATTATGTATGATTGCAGTTTCTTTGATTTGTGGGAGAAGAAACCTAATATCACACTTCCATGAACAACTGATACCTTGCTGGTGCCACTACATATGCTATTTAAAGACCAATAGACAACAAACCTCACAAAGCATGTTTCATTGAATAAAATGTGATCTGGTGAATAGTATCATTTAAAACTTTTTTCTTTTATATAAACAATAACACATTTCTTGGGCTTGAGAGTTAATTGTTTCTCTCTGTTTATTTTTTATTTTGGTGTTTTTTCCCAAAGGGTAGACTTGAGGTTACTCACAGCTTGAATTATTCTTTTCCATTTAACCTCCTCTGCTATGTCAATAGCAGTCTGGACAGATAATTGGTGCTTAAATTTTCTATGTTGTATTATTAATCTCTCTTATGACTCTCAGATCTCCTATCACCAAATTGATTACACTCCTCTCATGGTTTGTTCATTTCTATATATTTGTCTAATAATTAAGTAGAATTAGATTGAGTAGTCTAGTTTTCTTAGTAGTCAAGCAGTATAGAAGATAGTTATTAGGTTTAGTATTTAGTAATAAATAGTTTTAGCAATCCTGTAGTACAGTTTTTAGGGATGTTATTGATGTTTCTTGGTGTTCCCATGGTTATAGTTTTATATATTTCACTTCAGTGATTCACATTGTTTGCTGATATTTTGCTTATTTCCATGTTTCTTTCTGTTGCAGTTTATCTTCTTTGGATATTGATTTGTTACCCTGTATTTCCTTTTGTTTCCTCCTTTCATTTAACTTGTTTAGAGTTGTTACTTTATTTCCAAGGTGTTTCCTTCTGTTTCCTATTACTATTTCCTGTAATTTTTATTTTTAAATTGATTTCTATTGTATTGTATGTGTCTACAGTTCCCTTTTGTTTCCCATATCATATTGTATTGTATGTGTTTTGTTTCCCTTTTGTTTCCATATTAGTGTGTTTTCAGATTGATTTCAGGTTTTCTGTCATGATCAACTAGCTGTTTTCTGTTGTAATTCATTCAAATGCATAGTGATAATTAAAATAAATAATGTTAAATAGGAAGGTGTGACTATCATAGAAGGAATGTGAAAGTGTGAATGGCATCAATCTTCCAGGCATACTGCCTTCTTTGATGCAATGCAGCACTGCCTTTTTTTCCAGTGGTCAAGTGGTGATATATCTATTTCCACACTTTCTTCCTAGTGATATCAATGTATGTGTCAGAATGGTTAGGTTTAGTTACATTGAGTTTACTAACAATGCATATCCTATCAACTTTTATTCTGAGTGAATGTTATATATGATCTATAGGTACTGTATAATTCTAGCTGTAAATTACTAGCATATTAATATTTCAATTAAAAATAAAAAAGAGATAAAAAAGAAGATAAAAATAAAATAATTTATATAGTTGTAAGTTTGTTACGAACATAGTCCTAAGTTTTTACTAATATGGCTATAAAAAAAATAACAACAACATAGAATAATATTAAGATTTGAAATACACTGCTTCATATTTAAACAAATATTGAAAATGAGTGCAAAGAGCAGGATAACTGATAAATAAATAAAAATAACATAAAAATTTGCACATAAAAATTGATGTGTTTAAAGCCTTATTGAGAAGAATAACAACACATTGTAATACTAGAGAAAATATTGACAAAGAATTAAACTAGATTATTAACCAGGCAGAAATTCATGGATATAAACAAAGCACCATAATAAAAATATGGAAAGAGATTCAGAAGAAAAGCAAGATATCAATAAAAGAACATTAGGAAAACATTCAAGATCCTGATAGGATCCCTTATCCAGTTGAAGTCAATCTGGTATTTTTAAGATTTAGAAGAAAAATCGAAAAGGCTGCAAAAAAGAAAATAACCTTCAGAAGAAACAATACATTATTTAATGCATTAAAAGCAACAGTGATCATCAACAACAACTAAAAATAATCAGGAGTATATCAAGTTCTTATAAAAAGCAACAACATGGGCAGGGACAAAGTATATATTGAGTGTACTGCTAGATTGATACAAAAAAGAATTAAGAAACATAAAACAGATATGAATAAAGAACAGTAGAATACTGACTCACACAAAGGATTTTAAACTTCAATGGCCAGGCCATATGGAGCAACATAAAGTTATTAAAGATGACAGAAGACCCAATAAGAGCAAAGTTTGCAGAGGTTTTCAAAATTCTTAAGAATAAAAATGCAGAAAATAATACTATAAACACCGTAGGATCAAATTTAGTAAGCTCGGCATGGGCCTGGTGTAACAATCTAATATGAAAAAATGAAGAACTAATTTAGTCTTAACAGTTTAATGTGTCAATTGGTCCTATAAGTTATTTATTTCATATAAAATTATTTAATATTTTAATTTAATTTTATATTTTGTAGTTATTATGTATTTTAAAAATTTCCAGTTTTGCATAGGAACTTTTAATAATTAATATATTATAATGGTTATTATTTGAATTTATTCATTTTAAATGTATTCTAAAACTATGTTCTAATGTTTGTATTGCTTTTTGTGGTTTGCTGAAGAGGTCCAGAAGGACAAAAGCACTTCAATAAATTTATTTAAATTAAAAGAGAAAAATCTAAAGTCTTTGTTTGATATGGAATAAGTTAGTAGAAAAAGATCTAAGTCTATAGCTTTAAGTACTAACACTACATTGGTTAGGTTAGATCACTTTATTTTCTTGCTGATAATTTAGCATTCAATTTGGCCTATGATGACACCTTTAGTACTCTATTTGAATGGAAAGGGCCTATAAACACTTAAGCTGCCAAATTTACCATACAAAAAAAAAAAAAAATATGTAGTGTAATTATTCCTAATTGGTAGTAGACAAACCATAAATTTAGAATATTTCCAACTTATTAACATTTCAACTTCTGACTTTTGGTTTCAGTTCAAATGCTGTCATAAGACAAGGACTATGTATATGTATAGTATATAATATTTTTAAATTTTACTGTAACAACAACATAATAATTTAATAGATGAATTTAACTTTCATAACTTTTTCTTAATAAGTTGAAAAATTCCTATATATTTAAAATTGATTATTATAATTTAAAAAATAAATAATATATATAATTTTTTATTCATTATTTTTCATAAATTTTAATTTCATTTAATTTTTTTCAGCTCTACTTATTTCAGGTCTTAAAGCAAAAAATGCCCAATTTTCGCCATTTTGTATAAAACGTGCAATAGAAAATACTGCTCTTAGAATTGATTCATTTGATTCTTTCAGTATGGGCCATGGGTTATTACAGGTTAGTAAAAAATAGTGTATATATAATTATGTGTTATTTCATGCAGATAATTATGTGATATTAACCCGAAATAATTGTTAAAATTTTTTATGATTTTCTATATCTTATTATATTTATTGCATATATTCATGTATAAGCTGAAATAGTTTTTCCAAAAAATCTTTTGAAGAGGGAAAATAAACTTATACATGGGTCAATCAGAAATTCAAAATTTTTTGTAAGATTTACTAATTTAGTTGTACTACATTCTTGTTAACAACTCCTGATCTGACATATTTATTCCTAACAAAGATCATTGTCTTATACTGATTCTTTTGTTTTTTTTTGTTAAAAACATGTGGATATGTATGACTTTATATAAATTAATATTTTTATAGGTATTTAAATATAAGATTTTTCATGAAAATGATCAAAATTATATTGTGTCTTCTTTCCATTAGTAGTGCATCCTATAATAATGAAAGGATATATATTTATTTCCAAAAAGTATCTATTTATTCTTGATTCTGTTATTAAATGCATTTTCTTGTGTATAAATTTATCAAGTGCTTCATAAATGAGATTAGAAATGTGCAGAATGATCTTTTTAATAAATAAATCTGGCATCTGTTACTGTACATATCAGTTGATATTAAATTGAAATGTAGTGATCCCTGATATTTCTGATCAGTCATTTGTGCATTTTCTAATCATTTAACAGATATGGGCTGATTTTTTTTGCACTGATTTCAGATTTCTGAATTTTATATTTCTGGCAATCAGCATGCATTGTTAATTGCATATTTTGGGTCTTCTTTTTTTATCATTTAAATTTTATTAAATATTTTTATTAAGATTCAGAAATTACAGAAATTTTTAATATTTATTTGCTGTTTTCTGCCAAATGATTTCAATAAAATCATAATGTGACTAAACATGCTGCAATACACTCATGTCTCTTTGCCATTCAGCTATATTTTTATATTGCATTGCAATATTTTAATGCTGTAAGACAAGCATTTTGTTTAAAGTGTATATATTTATTCCAATAATGGACTGGATTTAAAAAATATTTTAATTATAAATAATATCAATTGATTTCAATAAATTTCATATTTTTGTCAGTGAATGTCATTAAAGTTGGAAATGAGATTATACTCTATTTTAATCTCATTAAAGTCAGGAATTGAATTTACCTATTTTAAAATAGGTAAAAATAGATAAATATAATAATAAATACTATTTATTATTATTATTATTATCATACTTTCTGAATGCTGTTGTGACATATTTTAATAATATGCTATGACTATTGATTATAGCTTGTTTAATGGAAAAATTGACAATTTTTTTGTTACATAAGTCAGTTGTATTCTTATTAATTTATTTAACATCTGAGAAGATGTCTTGTCTTGCATGAAAATGATAGAATAATGACATTCTTGTTGTTGCACTTGCAATACAAAAAGCTATTTAGCATCTCTTAATATTTTTAGCTAGATAAAAGAGTTTTCTTCAAAAAAGAATAGATCAATAGTGAAATGTACTGTAAATCATAATAGTGACTTTCAGTGAGTGAATGTAAAGAAATTTGTTTGATTGTGGTTTCATCATCAGACATCATCAGGACAAATAAATGGCATTTGCCCTAATATTTATTGCTCAAATGGAGAGCATGATAAATTTCCATAGAACATCATATGGAGAGATGAGGCTCATTTTTATCTGACTACAGTTGTGAACATCCACAACTGTAATCAGATAAAAATGAGCCTCATCTCCAAAGAATCAGTCATTTACTAATTTGAGTCATTTTGATAAATGTCCGTGTCTTTCATGGACATTTATCATACTCTTTATATAAGCAAGAAATATTAGAGCAAATGCCATTTATTTTTCCTTATGATGTCTCCATAACCAAAAAAGTTGAGATCAGATGAACAAGTGAAAAATTATTAGTGGTATTAGAAATAAATAATTAATCACTCTGTCCTAAGTGAAATATTTTATCAATACAAGTTGTTGTATTGATTATCTGATAACTTTCTACTGAATAATATTTCTGTGGATACTTGAAACCATTGAAAATTTCTTTAAATAAACTTTCTTGATGTTTGCTGTCAAATATAGACTTTATAAAAAAATTATATGAAAGTTTTTAATGAAATAGAATGCAATTTATTATGAAATTTACAACTTGCAGTTTATAAATTAATGGATAAAATAGTTTCCACTTCTGTAATTGAGTTATTTTCAACTTTGAGCAATTATCAAATATTAGAATTTTCTTTATTTTTGTAGAAAAAATTTTTATTTAGATATATTTCTTTGAGATGATTATTATAGATGTATGAATAAGTGACAGTTTGAAGTTTGGAACGATATCAAAGCAATTTTAAAAATAACTAATAATGATTTTTGGTTATACAAAAATGAAGTGTTAAATCTCATCAAAATTAATCTTGATATTTTGAAAATTGAAATTTACGACAATTTATTCTTTTGTTCATTTTGTAATATTTTCTATTATATATCGGAAATCATGATATTATTACTCACATTTTGTTGTCTTTCAGTTTAATGTTTATTTAATGAAACAATATTTTCTCTTTATTTAAATTGATATTGAATTATAATAAATAAACTAGCATATTAAGCAATATTATAAATATACAAAAAATTTATTTAGAAATTTTTTGATATCATAGATATCATCAGCTTTCTGTATAAAACAATAGTTACATTGAAGTTCAGTAATTCAAAAACAATATATACAAATCCAAAAATAATCCAAGAACAATAATTACATCGAAGGAACTTTGATGTAACTATTGTTCTTGAATTATTTTTTTATTCTTATTCTAAACAGAAAGTTGATGATGATATCTATGATATCAAAAATGTTTCTAAATAAATTTTTGGTGTATTTATGATACTGCTTAATGCATTAATTTATTTATTATAATTTGATTATATAGTCATAAAAGATAAAATTGAACTTACAAGTTTAAATTGATGTTTTGAATTTTAATTTAAATTTTACACTAATCTATTATAAAATTAAATGTGTGTGTATATATATGTATATATATATAATCCTATAAATCATATATGTATATATGTTACGGCTAAACACCGAAATTGCACAATGACCGAAAAAACAGCCACAATGCATTGTGACCAGTTCCAAGCAAACAAACACTGATGCTCAACATTATTTCGCTTTATGGTCATTGTGAGGTAACTACAATGTGTTGTGGGCAATTCCACCAAAGTCAGTACCCGTTCTGAGTGTTTTGAAACAACCACACACCGTTCTGAAACAGATCAGGGCATGTGTTTTTAGTAATATGCTCTGTATTATTAATAGTAGCAGAATTCTGCTACTGGTAATGGAATTTTGATCATTCAGCAGTGTACTGGTGATGGAAAATAATTCACAAAAAAGAGCAAGATTTAAACACAGGACTTCAATTATATGTATTTTTACAATATTTTTATTTTTTAAATCATAATAAAATGAAGTCTTTCCAGAAATAAAATTTTTTCTTAAAAATTACAAAAGATTTCAACAAGAACACAATCTAGCATTAGGTTAGGTTGTTTTGAACTAGCAGCAATACATTTTGGTTATTGATTTTTATTTTCTAATATCCAATAAAAACATAAATTTTATTAAAATATTTAAACAGTTTGTTTTCATGTAGTTTATCAGCTAAGATTGACATCTGAGTCAAAGATTATCCTTTAATATTTCATTTCTGAAAATGAATTAATATAGTAGCACTTTTATAATTTATATAATCTGGACTTTCAATTTGTTTCTTTATATAATTTGGACTTCTCGGAATTAACTGCAGGAAGTTTTAGAATATCATATTTCCATTCTATATAATTTCAAGAATAATACAGAAAAATGGTTACTTCTGCATATGCAGCTAAGGCTAAATTTAAGTAATAAAATTGCCTATTTTTTCTGCTTCTTTTCTACAAAAAGTAGATAAATATGTATTCTACTTATTCTCCCTATTTTAAAATAACTACATTTTTTTTTTATTATTATTATAAAACAGAGAAGTCATTGTTTTAGATCCCCTTATCAATCAGTAAGATTACAAAGGGGATCAACTAGCCAAGGAAATGTTATTGTTATGGCCTTTATTTCAGGCCGGGAAAAGCTAATGTGTATAAACCTTTATTCTGCCTGTTATGTATTGTGTAAATGCTTTATTTAATTTTGAATTCCAATTGAAGTGCAGTGCTCTAAAAACAGTGCAACTGGAAAAGAAAAACACAAACACACACTCACCTACACACACAGAAGAAAGAAAAGAAAAAAAAAAAAAGCAAGAAAGGAAAGCAAAGGTGGTTAGTAGAATCTAACCTAACCTTCTAGTAAGTCCAAAGCCGCAGAAAGAAAAAGAAGCAGCAGTGGACCTACCGCCGATGGCCAGCAGTGTCACTGGGAAGCCCAAAATGGCAGAAAAAAAGGGGGAAGGGAAGAGTGCAATATGCACTAAAAAGGGAGGGAGTGACACTGAAGACCACCAGAGAAACACGAAGGCAACAGAAAACAAAAGAAAAGAAGAAAGGAAAGGAAAGAAAAAACAGCAACCACCAAACAACCCAACAAAGGACAAAAAGAAGAAGAAGAAACAAAAAAAAACAACAAAAGGACAACCAAGCAGAAAAACCCAAAAAACAGAAAAAAGACCCAAAAGAAACAAAAGGAAACAAAGAAACAAAGCACGGAGAAAAAAAAACACCAAAAAAGGCACAAGAAACAAAAGAAAACACATGAGAAACACAAAGAAACAGAAGGAAACAAAGAACCAAACCAAGGAAAAGACAGAAAAGTGAGAAACGTGGAGAAACAGAAAGGAAACAGGAAGTGGTCCGGAAGCCACGAAACAAAACAGAGAAACAAGGGAAACAGAAAGAACACCAAAAAACCCAAGAAAGCGACCAGAACAACAAGAAAAAAGGGCCAGAAGCAACCAAGCCGAAAGACAACAACGCAACAAGAAAAGCCGCAAGAACAAAAACAAAAGCGCCAGCAACACAGAAGAAAAGAGAAAACAAAAATCCGAACAAAAACAAAAAACCAAAAGCAAAGCCCACAAAGTAAAGAAATAAGGAAACAAAGCAGACAATACCGCCAAACAAAGAAAATGAAACAACAAATGTTGTCCAATAGGACAAAGCAAAAAACAAAATATACTGTGAATGAAGATAACAAAGCCGTAAGAAAATAGAACAAGTATGAGTATGCTATAAAATAATTAATTAAAATCATTAATACAGCAACCAAAAGAAATAAAACTAAAGAGAAAGATGGTCAAAATCTGCAAGGTACAAATAAAAGAATTTAAAATTAAAATAAATACATAAAAATAAAAATGAAAGCTATAATAAAATGATAGGCCAAAAACATGAATAACTAAATAAGAATAGAATACTTAAAAACTAAATCAAAATTAAACTATATATAATATCAAAAAACTAGACAATAGAACAAATCAATAAATAAAATTTAGTAAGATTAATAATAGCATTATAAATAATAAAACTTGATTTAACTATACATTTCCATTAAATTACAGAACTAAAGTAATCACAAAGCAAGTAAAGGAACTAAAATTTTAGTCCAATTGGACCTCTGTACAAAAATAATAAAAATAAATTAATGTTAACACAAGAAATAATACCGCATATTTAAATATGTATACAAAATTGCAAAACTAAATAAAGAACATGTCAAAATATATAAAATAAATAAATAAATGTAATGAAAATAAAAACTGAAAACAATATTATATTACTTGAATCAAAATTAAATAAACTAAATTAAACTATACCTAAGGTACAACTAAATTTAATGAAGACTAAACAAAATTTATAAAACTATAAATAAAATAAATTAAAACAAACTATATAAACAAGATTAAAATTAACCTAAGAACTATATTAGACAAAATCTAGAATAAAAATAATAAAATGGGAATCAAGGAACCAATCAAGTTACTCTACATTAATATCAAGGCAAAAGTAAATTCAGACCTACAACAGGTCAGAATCATGTACACAATTACATGACCAACAATAGTCAGTGATTATAAATAAAAACAAAATAAAAATAACAAAATTAACATATTAACACAATATACATCAAAGTAAAAGTAAAGCTAAACCTAGATAAAACTAAGTTAAAACTTAAACTAAATTAAATAAATAAACTAGGGTTCAAAGAACCAATTAAAAATGCCACATTGATATATTTACAAAAGCCATTCCAAGTTAAGTACCATTGCTGCTACAGCAGCAAACAAATAACTATAAACACAAAATAAAATATATAATTAAAATTAAGTTAACCTAAAAACTAAATTAAACTAAAGTTAAAATAATAAAACTGGGTTCAAGAAACCATATAGTCATAAATGAATATACTAACATAATTCCCAATTATAAACAAATTAATAAACTATAATAGTAATCAAAAACATACAGATAATAATATAATATCATTAAACAAAGAAAAGAACACATAAATAAAAATAATATTAAGATTAATGCACAATGATGTTCCACTTAACAAACTCCACATAAAGTATAGAATCCAAGAGAGGAGGCTGTGAGAACACAGCCTGAAGAAAACACAAAGTTCCTGTGAGGCATTAAAACACAAATATGACAGGTATCCTGATCCAGAGTCCAAAGAAAACTGTGAAAATAAAGTCACACACTAAGGTCCAAAATATTCTGTTGGTCCAGGATCCGAAAAAGACTGTAAAGTTGTGTTGCACACTTAAGTTCAGAATGTTCCAAAATTTCATAAAGTGACGCAAAATAAGAAAATGTTTCAAGGCAATCACCACGACTCCTCCCTTGCCTCCGACAAATCACATTGAAAAATGTGACAAGGGCATCTGAACCACCAAGATGGATGATGTGGATTCACCTCATCATGTCTATTTCTACAGCTTTTATTATATCTTGCACAATTAATGCATAGCACTTCACTATCAGTTTTGCCGCAATCCCTCTGATGATGGTTTCCAGAACACTTGGCACAGCAGTCATCATTTTTGCAGTTTTTAGTTGTATGTCCATAAGCACAGCACTTCCCACACTTCTTGAAACTATAAAAAGTACGGACTCAAACACTGTACCAACCTAAACTTAACTCGTCACCATTGTCATAGATTCTTCTCCGTGACGGTCCAGAGACCTCTGCCACCCAAGTCGCTAGGCCCTTTTTATCAAGTCTCCTCATTTTAAAATTGGGCTAAAAACTGCATCCTTACCAAAATAATGTTTATTGTGTTCAAGTATATTCTCGGCAACATCTTTACTCTCCCATTCTGATGGTATAGAATGTAACATTACTCTGGGTTTCCTGAGTCCAAGTCGCTTGCCATAAAAAGAATCCTTATACTGATTTATTCCTCTCTCCAATTTCTCGCACTCTCAGCTGTGGTACATTGAACGGCGACTCCAGTTTTAGTGGGCCTCGTATTCTGCACTTGAATGTCTAGCTTTCGAAGATCAATCTGCTGCTGCAGCTTCTCTCTCACCTCTGCCGGTGCCATTACTTTACCCTTGGGTGGTTGAACCAACACTACCCTATCTCCATCATGCCTAACAGGCTTCTTTACCGCAGCAGCATAGCTATCAACATGAGACACCTCCAACTGACAATCAGTCTGTGTACTGGAATCCACTATCTCATGTGGTAGAATATCCAACCGGCCCTCTGTCTGAGTAACTGAGTCAGAAACATCAAGAGAATGTTTAGCAATATCCGGAAAGTTGTAATTAGTTTCTATAAATATTTCTTC
This sequence comes from Androctonus mauritanicus, assembly GCA_011317285.2. Taxonomy (NCBI): domain Eukaryota; kingdom Metazoa; phylum Arthropoda; class Arachnida; order Scorpiones; family Buthidae; genus Androctonus; species Androctonus mauritanicus. The sequence continues at coordinate 4,772 of WUQG02403926.1, read as the reverse complement.
AAGTTCACAAGCAAGAAATGCAATCTCTTTCCTTATCTCGGTCTTGATGTTCCTACTACTGCGTACCAATTCCATTATTCTGTTTCTTATGTCCACTGCTTCTGACCCAGTTGATCAAATTTCTCACGAGGAGGAAGATTCGGATCAACAAAATTAACATCACTAAATTTTTAATAAAGCACTTTAAAATATGGTTGCCAAGTAGGAGTTCCATACCTGTCATCCAAAAAGGATCTACGAAATGGCATTTCCATTTTAAAACAAAATAAATTTAATAATAATAAAACACAATATATAGATTAAAACTAAATATCAAATAAAGATAATGTTTACACTTATAATCTATTGATATCAATTAAAACTATAGTTAAAACAAAAGAGAAAACAGATTAGGTTCAATTAGATTTGCAATATTAGCTTCAATTAGAGTAAAGTCAAGGTGGCAAGTCTATATTACAAACTATTATTTAGAAACTGGTTACTGAGTATATGAATGCGGTTAACACAATGGAAAATTTACTTGATTGGTGGAAACTAAAATAGCTATATCTTAAAAACTATGAGGCATATCAGAAAAATAAAAATACTTATAGATACCTTATGAACTAATCTAAGTGAAACCGTTAAGAAACAGAGGTGTTACAGCACAAAAATTTAAGAAAAAAATTCCCAAAGCCCAAAGTTAAACTCCTATGTTAAATCTATACAAATTTAAACTAGCTCTTAAAAATTCAGAAATGAATAAAACTAAAAAATTCCAACTGAAATGGTTGTCCGCGATGCTAAAGAACAAATTGTATTTAAAATTTAAAAAATAAAACTTAAAATTAATTTAAGAAAGCCAAAAAACCGAACGACTGAAAAACCCTATGTAAAAGCAATGGAAGAAGAAAATTGGCCCTTGCGGCCCAAAAAATGGGCAAAACCCAACACAACCACACACAACCACACACACACACACACAACCACACACACACACACACACACACACACACAAAACCACACAACCATTTTTTATATTACTACTTAAAGTTAACTTTAGTTTACTTCTAGCATTTTGTTTTTCTTCTCCTGTTAAATATCTAATTATGTTTTATATGTTTTCTAAAATGTAACATGATCATTAATTTTATTAATTATATTAAAAACAGAACATATAAAAACGTAACAAGAAACAGAAATAGATAAAGTTATAAATATGATGATATTAAATGACTATCCAAAGTACCTTTTATACAAGTAGTGAAATCAATAGAAATAAAGAAAATGATTCTAATTTCAAAAAGTATGTATGTAAAGCATATGATATCAGCAAGCAACATCAGTTATGTTATCACAGATCATAGTAATATATATGGATATAATATTTATAGTTTATGTAAATTAAAAAAAAAAAAAAAAAAAAAAAAAACATTAAATAAATTACTATTATTAATTATATATAGGAATAAAAGAATAGAAATAAATAAATATGAATTAATATGATAACATCCTCTGTAATATTTTTACAATTTTTCTTTATCATAGTGATAATATTTTCTATTCTAATTTAAACACTAAGATGAAAGAATTAATTGTTTTTATAAAATTTAAATATATATAATGAATCATAAAAACATCTATTGAAATAATGTTAAAGAAAACAGATTAACAGAATGTAAATAGAATCAAGAATTTAAAAAGTTAAATTATCTTATTTAAATAATTTAATTTTAGTTAAAAAATATATTTGCCTATAGGATAAAGAAATAAGGTTCAATTTATAAAACAAAATGATTTAATGACAGCCGAATAAAGAAGAAATAGCAAATATGTAAATCAATACAGACAGAAAATAATTTTGAGAATTGTACAAGTAAGATAAAATTTTATATAAATATTTTTTATAAATTAAAATTACTTAAAAGAAAACAAGAATTAAATATTGTAATTTTTAGTCAAATGTACCCATGAAGAGTGAAGACAATTTAGACCAACTCGAAATGCATATATTAAAAAGTAAAAGTGATTAATCTGGCAATTATGCATAATCCCATACGATTTCATTAAATGTGATAAATTTATTTTATATATTATGAATTAATCACATTTATTGGTAATTATAAATACTTGCCAATTCACAATGGTAAATATGATAAATCATATTGAATTAACCAAATTTACTAGATATTATGTATAACAATCAGTTTGGAATGGCAAATTTGATAAATAATGCATTTAGAAATATTAGAACTAAAGTTTGCTATAGCCAAAGTAAGATGCAGTGAAGCTAAGAATATTAGATGTGGACAGAGCAAGAGGCAATCTGTGGAATATATTGACAGTGATATTAACTACTGAAAATGATGAGTACTATCACTTGGAAACAAAGGAGAGATGTCTTTCACAATTGTATACCAGTTTGTGCTGTGACAAATAATTTCTTACATTAGAGAATGTATCCAATAAATTCCATTGTCTTTTAGGGAGTGCATAAGAAAAACATCAATATCAGGAGGTCAAGGTTACAAAAGATGCTCATATAAAGGAAAGTATAATTCAAGTAAATGCAAATGCAAGAAAACGAAAAATTATGTAACTCAAAACGTCGTGATAGTTTGCTATGTTTGAATAAGAAAACAAGAATTATTAGAGTTCTATATGTCCCCCAACAAATTTTTTAATATTTTTGTACAAATAATTCTAATATTAAGCTGAAACAGATTTTTCTTATTTTCCTAATATTCATTAAATTGTTTTAAATATTAATAAAACAAAAAATGTATTTTTGGTTTATTTTATTAAAATTTGCTTAAATCCATAAATTATTTTATTAAAAACAACAAAGTATGGATATAAAGGAATAATAGCAATCTTTAGATATTATTGATAACATACAAGAAACAAAAGCTGCTAGCTATGGAGCCCCTAAGACACCTGATCTTCTATGCAGAGATAAACTTCCAATATGGTCATCAATTCAAATGATTGTTCTTGAAACAAATCACTGAAAACTAAAAAAGATGAAAAATTTCATATTTATCAAATTTATGAACTACAGTTTGAAAATTATGCAAAAATTACTTTAAAAGTAATATATTCAACAATATTTATCATACTTACCAAATTCATTTGAGAATTATATTATACAATAATCTCCAGTAAAAGAGAGAAATTCTGACTTTTATCAAAGTTATCAACTTCATTTGGGAATTATGTAAAATCAGCAGTAAAGTGAGAAATTTAGTAAAATTTATCAAATTCACCAAGATGATTGGTGATTATGCATAATCGGCAAGTAAATTATTTTTACCATAACATATATATTCATTAGAAAATAAGATTTTAAAGCTATTGTTATTTGAAGGCCAAATTGGTTGAGAAATGAACCAGAAGAAAACTATAGCATTTTTCCATTTGTATCAATTTTTTGCTTGCTTATCATAATGAATATTCACAATTCTACATTTAATATCTGTAAAATATATTTGCAGATATTTATTTTACAAGATATATTTATTTAATATTTTGTAAAATAAATAAAAACCTATGATAGTATGTTAAAAAATTTTGTAAATTCAGATTTAAACTGATACCTATATCAAAGGCAGATCTAGAAAAAAAACACACACATAATGGATGATTCATGTATAAAAAAAATTTTCTAAGATTTTTTTTTATATTTTTCACATAATTATTGATAAAATGACAGTTTATTTATATACTGTATTATATAAATATAGTTAAAACAAGTACTTTTTAATAACATACGCTTGAAATTTAAATATAATAATGCTTTGAAACTTTTCTAGAAAATAAAAATCATCATAAAATTTATCTGCAGGGAAATAGTATTATTATAATGTTATTTAATAATATTATACTTTAAGTTTACTTATAATAGCACTAGCAATAATAATAATAATAATAATAATAATAATAATAATAATAATAATAATAATAATATTCCCTCCTGAATCCTGCTAAGCTGCCTCAAAGTGGCAGAGGGGCATACTTGGGCAGAATGGGCGATGCACGTCAGAAATTATATTTCTAGTAGGGTCACCAGGGTGAGAAGGCTATTCCGTTATGCTTGACTAAATGCTAGCAAGTGTCCCCACTTTGGTGGCATTTTATTAGCATGCAATGATACAAAGCAGAAAACAAAAGCATACCAGCTTAGATGTTACCAAGGTTAACAAGGTCTGCATCTGTGAGTTAGGCAGAGGCTCACATTTGGAAAGTTTACTACAGTCTCCCATGGCCACTGGTGGCAAAAGCAGCACCAACTCAAGTCTTGCTACTGCAATACACATACCTATAGTAGGAAATGGGTCACCACATCAGAGCCCAACTCACCAAAGTGCTTCCCAGGCAACTTGGCCAGAGAGCACCAAGGCTGGAAAACCACGCCAACACAGGAAATGGACAACAGAAATGAACGAATTCATCATGCATACATATTACACAATTACAAAATTAGAAACAGACACTACAGGATACAGAAGGGAATTCTATGACAAATTCACAAGCAAATACCCAAATATCACAGTTACAGAACAATGCATAGTAGATCAAAGAACAACCATCATCTACAGAAATCTCATACTACACAGTACATTAGAAAGCATTAAAACTCACGTAGAACAACAAATATCACAACATGAAACCGATTCACACACACAAATAGAACGTGAAGTGGAACAGACACCAGAAATAAACATTCAGTAACAACAACACACTGCCCATTAACAACACGGACACAGACCTAATAAATAAACTCACTGACACAC
>WUQG02403915.1:0-17129 GCA_011317285.2 Androctonus mauritanicus | reverse complement strand
ATGAATCGATAGGGGGAATCGAGGTATGCAAAATATTCCAAATGTACTAGGGATCAAAGGTCAAAGGTTAACGAGATATAGAGGCTGAAAGTTTCACAATGCACGTATGGTTTGATACTGTGCTTCGCTTCGCTATGGTGTGGAGCGGGACGCGTCCGATTCCCGTGCTATGCGTCTATATCGCATTAACCTTTGATCTTTGATCCCTAGTTCATTAGGGATATTTTGTATCTCTCCACCCTCTATCGATCGATACCATTTCTTCTGGGATTTGTAATGTATGCAATCTTACCTATCTTAAATACTTTTCAATCAAAATTAGAATAAAATTATATATTCAAGGGTGGGTTCAGAAAATGCTCCGAGAAGTCTCTGTTGAAGAAACTAAAGAATGACGTCACGGCGGGAGACAACATGATTTGTTGAACGGCCGGAAGTTCACCAGTTCAACAAATCACATTTTCTGGCGATGTGACGTCATTCTTTAGCTTCTCCAGCAAAGACTTCTCGGAGCATTTTCTGAACTCATCCCAAGTTTTGCAAAAAATGTGAATTCCAATGTATGTATAATAATCTGTTACTCTTACGATATTTGTTTTTATTGTTGCATTAAACATAGAAATAATCGATATATGTCATACACATTCTTGTTAGAAGATACAATTTTATAAATTATCTAATATTTTAATTACCATATTCATTCTCGAAATAGTCTCCCTTAAATAATTTACCTCTATACTTATCATTTTTCTTGCTTTGTACAAGTTGATTATTATAAATGTTTTCAGGAAAATACGATATTTTCTTTATACTGTAATTTGTTTAAAAATGGTTTTTATAAATTTTAAACTTCCATATATAACATATCAAAACTTTTCACGAGAAAATATATGTAAATCTACACAGTTAAGCAAATGTATTTTGAATCTCACTACTAACCGGTAAGCGATTTTAGAAAACACTGTTTAGCAACAGTATACAAGATGGCGGACTTCCAGTAGAAAGCCGTCGTATAAATTACGGTATTTTTATATTTTAGAGTTCAAATATGTATCAGTTAATCAATATTTCATTATTTTTTTCTTATATTTGGACTAATAAGATATTTTTATAAATACAGTATCTTATTAAAAGTTCACATAATCTTCCCTTTTCATATTGCAGGATATCAAATATACTGTAGAAAAAAAATTAAAAAAAAGATGAAATTAAGGAAAGTATAGTACACATACAACCTCCGTTTATACAATTTTGAAGGGGGTTGATAAAAAATTATGTACAAGAGAGATTAACATTAAAATGGAACTTTTTATTTTAACTTTAAATGTTGAAAAAATACATTAAAATTAAAAAAAATTAAACTACATAGGGGGTCGGCCGAATTAGTCGCGTGGAAACGCTTCGGCTTTCCATTCTGGAGGACTCAGGTTCGAGTTTCGGGTCCCACCCCTTGAAAATATTTATCATGGGGTCCGTCGATCCCCGTCCACCACAATCCGGCGGGGGTGGGCAACCTGTGGAAGAGCTTGTTTAGCCCCACCACTTAGTACTCTTACTGAGTGGAAAGTGGCGTCATCTGTTGACCAAAAAAACTACATAGAGGAGAGTTGCTGAAATCGTACCACTTAAAAAATTGTGTATAAATTTGATTTACTTATTTAAAATGTATTTAGACCAAACAGCAGAGTTACGTCTTATGTTCTGTGACAATAAATTTATTTATAATGACACATTAATAATATTTTCTTTATTTGTTGAAATGTATCAAAAGATACCATTATGAAAATTGGTATCATAAATCGTACCTGTTTTTACAATAGTAAATAAAGTTAATAATACACAGTTAGCAATAAATTTAATTATTTATTTATTAAATATTGCATAGAAAATTTGTTTAAACATTAATTACAATTAAATTAAATACTGATTTATTAGAATTAAATTAAAACTTTTTAACTTATTCGTTTAGTAGAAGAAATTAAAGTTTAATTTCCTTATTGCTGTACGATTATAGAAACTATATAGTGGTACGATTTAAGAAACTTAGCACACTTTTTTAAAATATCAAAAATAAAACTTAATACAGTAGGATTAAAATATATTAAATAAGTGTTAACAAATAATACAATTATGCTAGTGTTATAGAAATATAGTTATGTAAAGAAAATAATTGCTGTGCTATTCATATCAGCTAAATAAAGTTGTTAAAATTTTACATCATTGTTTCTGTGTTTCACATATACCACCATATTTTACTTCAATTTTTTGTCTATATTATCGATTTATCATTTAGTTCATGTATTCGCCATTAGATTTTGCTAACATTGGGAAGGAACGAAATACTTATCAGTTAGGATTTAGGTGATCGGTACGCAATAGGCAACTCTTCCCTATTGTATTATATATGTTTTTTCCATAGATTAAAAGTTAAAATTAAGAAGTTTAATTAACAATGATGAGCAAATACAGTTATTTCGACATAAAGAAAAAATCAACTTTAGTTTGTTGTTTTGGATGCAATAACTTACAGTATCTGTCTGCAAAAAATACCTGTACAGTAGAATCAATTACAAAAGTAAATTCAAAACTGAAACTACTGTAGTGGATGAGTCCAAACGTGAAAGGGAGAGTCCGAGTCGGTAGACAGCTGGTAGGATAAGTTTTGGTTTTACTTTTGTATTCATTCTACTTTCTATTTCGTCAGATAATGCTGTATACAATATAACAGATTATCCTTTTGTCGAAAAAGTTTGGCACAGATTTCTTGGATTTTATGTATAAGTGCGACGAAACAATTCTGGGGAATAAAAATAATAGTGTATAAATGGAAAACGTGGGAGTGGGATGATTTTACATGCAAAATCGAAAGTGTTCACAAAATACAACGTACAACTGCGAAAAACGCAGAAGTGAGAAACGTATAAACGGGGTTCTACTGTATAACAAACGATTCTATCTAATTCTGTGATGTTATAATCGAATTTTACGATCGTAAAATGATAAAAACTTAAATACAATATATTTAAGTTTTTACCGATCCACACTGGGCTTTAGAAACATGGAATATGTATAATTATTGAATTAAAGATTTACTAATGAATTACTACTACGTGAATGTCTGTTGGTAGGGCAAAACAACTAATTCGGCAATTCTCTGGTTCTAATAGTGACTTGTAGTGATATTTCTGACTGATTTTATGGTGTCTTTGATATTCTCTATACAAGATTAATTTGATCCTACTTTATTGTATTATAAATAATCTTTCAAACCATGAATACTATCTTTATGTAAATAATAATATTTCAAAATTTTCAATCAACAAAGACATATTTCAAAAATTTTCACTTAGTCTATTTTAATATATTTTAAAACTATTATTAAAACATTATATTGTTAGGAAATTTTTATGTAAATCAAAATATATTTAACTTAATGTAAATTTACATAAATAAATATAGATTTATCAAAACTTTTACCTTCATAAATATGAATGATATGTGGATGTTGAATTGATGACATTATTTGGATTTCTCTCCGAATTCTTATTAAGTCTTGTTCACTTTCAATTTTAGACTTTTTTATTGTTTTAATTGCAACCTAAGTAAATGATATGGACTATAAAATCATCAATTTTTTGAATTATACAATAAGTTCTATATTAAAAATATTGAAAATATAATGGATTCTATAAAATAAAGTTTATATTTTAAGGAATTTAGGAATAATTTATATACTATATATACTTGCATATAAGCAGAGATTTTTAATCATAAAAAAGTTTTTGAAAACGTGAGTTGGCTTATACATAAGTTTATACAGTCATTTTTTTGCTATAATACTAGTGGAATATTTGAATTTTTTGATTTGTCATTAGTTATTTGTTGATAGAGTTGTTATAACTTGCAAAATGTCTAATTATTATATAAATTAATTGTTTTACTACTCAAAAAATATATTATTATAATTAATTAATGCTTAGTTGTTTAATATTTATCATTGATTTTATAACCAATAAAAAATATTATACAACTAAGCATACAATATTATATATTTATTATGTTAGAAAGAATCTAATAACATCATTCATTCATTATTTAACTCTTTGATTATTGATGACATATTGAATGTATTTCTCTCCAAGCACTGTCATCTGTTAGTACTGATCATTAATTTTTAAGGAATTTTTGAAAGAATCTTATTGCCAAATATAAAGGAAATAAAAAATTTAATAATTAAAAGATTAATTACTATATTCACTAATTGCAATCTTTTATTGATAAGAACTGTTTGTTTATCTTTTACTTTCTGTTTTCTATATAAATTTGTCAACTATATATAATACTCAAGTAGTGATTATTTGAGTAATATATAATTCTGAAATTGCTAGCGAAATTGAAACAGAAATTTGTCAACATTTAGCTTATGTTTTAATATACATTTTTGTATTATTATTTCATTAATTAATTTAATTAAATCCATAATTCCAGTATGTTTTTAATGTTACAATAAATAAAATAATTTCTAACAATTAATTTATTGTTAGAAATTATATCAGGTAATTTCTAACAGTTACCATAGACGATAAATAGAAACAATTTGTTAAGGATTAATAAATAATTAAATAATAGTCAAACATAAGATAAATAAGCCATTTAGAATAATTTTATTCCAAATTTATTATATCTTAGAGCATTTGATTTTTGATAATTATTTGACTAAATCATTTTGAATTTATTATTTAATTTTATTTTTATAAATGGTTATAAGAGATATGAATAATTTCTCATAGAAATCAAGCCCTGACTATTTTAACCCATTTCTTTACTTATTTAAGAAACTAACTGTAAATTATGAATACTTTTCTTCTATCAAAAGTGACCTTTTGATAGAACAAAAGTATTCATAATTTATATTTAGTTCTACACAGTTTATTTTATATTCCACTTTATAATTTATAATACAATACTCATTCTGTTGATAACAGATCCTACACAATTTTTTGTAGTGTAATAAATTTTATTTTTTTCATTATTTCACTATTAAAGACTAGTCAATAGTCAACAATTTAAGGAATCACATTCTAATGTATAATAATGCACATATATATATTTTAAACAAATGTTTTGTCAATTTATAAGAAAAATTATAAATATATAAAATGTATATTTTCCATTAAAAAAATGTGAAGACAATTGAATTATTTTATTTCCAATCAAACTGAAAGATGGTAATGAAATGTTTTATTTGTATGTATATTTATATATCCATAATAAATTACAGTAATTTATTTTTATCAAAATATTAATCATACATGATAAATAATTTTTGATGATAATGATTTGATAATTTCTAATTTGAATTATTAAATAATAAATAATTACTGTATGCTTTGCAGGACATTATTATTCAGAGGGAATTTTTTTATTTTGAAATAATTAAAAGATTCTTTAAATAAATAAACAATAGTTATTCATAGTATTCATGAAACAGAGCTCTGTTGATATAAAGATGATTATTTTTAAATTACTGATAATCAAAAAATATTTTTAAAATCTAGTTTCATTTAAACACTTTGGTTGTAAATATTTTTATAAAAATATAATTTTTTTCTTTTTTTCATTTAAAATTATAAGAACTCTATTAATTTATTTGTTTATAATATTTTTTTTCAATAATTTATTTTAAATTCCACTTCATAATTCATAATACAATATTCATTCTATTGATAACAGATCCTTTATCAACAGGAATGTAGATAAAGGATTTTGTAATGTAATAAATCAGTTTTTTGTAATGTAGTAAATTTTATTTTTTCATTATTTCACTATTAAAGACTAGTGAATAGCCAACAATTTAAGGAATCATATTATAATGTATAGAATATGATTTTCTATTGAATATTTCATCTATCAAAGTTTTCTTTAAGTTATTTTTAAAATTATTTTCCTAAATCAATAAATTATAAACTGTAGAATAATATTTAAATGAAAATTAAGTATTTATTTAACAAAAACATTTAATAAAAAATCAGAATGCAAAATTTTTTAATGAATAAATAAAATTTCCATCAGCACCTCCCTTGACAAAAAAAAATTAATCCCTTGACAATTAATGGAAATTTTAATCTGCCTTGAATATCTTGAAGTTTGGTTTGTAAGATGTCTATGAAATCTCCAACATTTGATTGATTTTATTTCATTAAAAAATTTTTCAGCAGACTAAGATAGAAATACAGAGTTCTGTAATTAATATTACATTTAGATATAAATCAATTATGCTATAGTTCACAATAGGGCCATAATGAATGAATTGAAGTTAATTTATCAATCAATATTGATTAAATTTGAAAAAAAGATATAGAAAAAAAATTTATTAAAAATTTGGCATTTTATTCATTCATTCATTTTCATGTTTATATATTTAATCAATATTCCCTTCAATAAAAATAATAAATTTATAACTAATTTTTGCAGATTATTAAAACTTGGCATTCAACTTAAAGCAATCATTAAGTCAAATGTTCCCATTCTTATGATGAGATATTTAATCATACCAATTAATCAATATGATGTAAATTTCTGAAACATTGGTAACAAAGTTAAGTAATATTGATTTAAAAGCACATATATTTTTGTATTTCAAAATTTTGTATAAATTTTGAAATATATGCTTTTAAATCAATGTTAAAAAATCATTTAGGGATTAACAAACAAAAATAGTTAAATACAAGATAAGTCATTCTATCCTGTGTTTCAAAATTTTTTAATAAATTTGGATTATAATGATATATTATTATAAAAATTTCACAAATTATTGCACTGTAGCTGTCATACTGCTAACATACTAATATTTAAAAAATTTTATATAGAAAAAACAGCTCTTAATAAAATGTTTAATTTATAATGGCAAGAAGAATAATGAATTAAAAAATTTATATATTTTGTTTTTATTATTATATCTTGAATTAATATCTATTAATTTTCATTTAGAAAAATTAATAAATAAAATTATGCCATGTCGTATATTTATGGTAATTAAAAAAATATCTAGAAGGTTTTTTAATAAAATACATTTTAGGAACAATTAAAATATTGTACAAATGCAAATCTGTTTTAATATTTTAATAATGAAATTAATTCTATATATATATGCTTTATTAATAAATTGTAGCTTCTGCTTCATGAAAAATAATTTGGTGTAATAAACAATACTCTTACAATTTAATGATATAATATTTGCAATTTTATTCTAAGAAGTTTTAAATTATATATTGAAAAATGAAATTTTATTTGGTTTTTCACATTTGTTCTTTAAATTTACAAAGAATTTTCTTTTACATTGAAAATTTAAAGATTAACCTATTTTTCTGTTTCACTACATCTTGCATTAATCATAACTAGTGCATTTTTTTATGCACTAATTATGATTTATTATATTGGATACAATATACAAGGGCATGTGATAGTAAAAGCACAATTTAAGAAATTAAATACAGTATATTAAAATTAACTGCTTCATATACTGATCATGTATATGAAGCAGTTAATTTATTAAAAAATTGGCATTTTTATTCATTCATTCTTTTCATTTTCATGTTTATATATTTAATCAGTATTCCCTTCAACAAAAATAATAAATTTATATCTAATTTTTGCAGATTGTTAAAACTTGGCATTCAACTTAAAGCAATCATTATGTCAAATGTTCCCATTCTTATGATGAGATATTTAATCATACCGATTAATCAATATGATGTAAATTTCTGAAACATTGGTAACAAAGTTAAGTAATATTGATTTAAAAGCACATATATTTTTGTATTTTCAGTACCATGTTCAAAGATTTGTCTGATTAGATATATCAATAATAACAAAATTTAGTAATAAAGTATATTAGTTTGAAAATAGGATTATTTAAAATTGCATTAAATAAATAAATAATAATGTTGAATTTATAATAATATACAGCACATCCAAATTTAATTATTTTATAATAAAACCAATCATTATAAATTAATAGATTTTGTCACGTCTTTAATCATTTAAGTATCTCATTCCTTATTGTAATCTTTGGAACTGTTATTATAGTTTAATTAATATATTATTGTTAATTGATCTTCATCTAGTGGATTCATTTTTAAAAAGTTTTTACAAACTAATTATATTTTTAATTTATTAAACAAATTAATTAATTTAATATTTTTTTTTAAAATAATAAATAAAATTTTTTTAATACTGACAATTTTTATTTTTGGTATTAAAAATTTATATATTCTATGACTGTGTGTGTGTTTTATGAAACAGTTTTTTCTTTTTTTGTAGCAATCAACTGAATCCCACAGGTAAATTACAAACCCACCCAGTTATTATTACTTCCTGTTTGGTCAAGTATACATTTACAGTTTATTCACAAATAGGTTATTGTTTAGTTTTATTTTATAAAAAAATTAATACCAGAAAGCAAAAGAAGTCAAAAATATTTTTGACATTTTTTAAAGCTACTGTAATTAGTTAAAAATAGAAAAATTCTTAATTTTCCAAATGAAACTTTATAATTGTGTAAGTGCCAACTGGTTACCATTTGACGTAAAGTGATGACTGAAACTCCCTTCAAACCACCCACTGAAATATGAAATACAGAAAACAGACAATGTAAGAAATGTAGCAAATACCAAATATTTATCCAATACTTTTTAAAATTTATAATTTTTCATAATTTTAAAATCAAAAAGTTAAATACTGGATAATTCTAACTGGTTTTTAAATAATAATGATGATTAACATTTTAATGAATTTTTTATTTATTTATAATTCATTACAATTTAAGATGATTAAACTTTTCATGATCATTTATAATGGTAAACTATGGTGCTGTTGTACATTATATGTCTATATATGACATAATATCTGTAAATTAATTCTTTGTCTTTAAGTACACACTAATAATTGCAATAAATTTTTATAAAACTGTGCAGTTCTAAATTTTGATCCCTTTAATATATCAGAATAACATCTAAAAAACTATCTAAAGCAAGCTGTTTGAATCAATTTTAGCTTTTTAAATGGATTGTTTACACTTGTACTGTATACTGTAGATAGTACTAGTTCAAGGTTAATGTGAAGTATATGTACAAAAAATATATATATAATACAGAATTTTTTGGAAACTGACATATAATTCTTTTTAATTCATTATAATTAAATTAATACAAAATTCAAACAAATGAAAACTTTTTGTAAAAATATAAGAATTTTTCAGTTTGCAGTCTATTCAATTTCTAAGCTTCAGTTGGCACTGTATATAACAAAATGCCAATGTATAATGTTTTGCAAAGGTGTAGCCAATGTATGTTGCGATGAAATTTTGGAAACAATTTAAATACTGCATATTTAAAATAATAAATATATAGATATGGGAATAAATTCTTGGACAGTGATTACTACTTGATATGTAAATAAATTTCAATTTATAAAAATTAAAGATAAATATTAAAGATTGATTAAATTCTCTATAAGAAAACATATACTTTAATAAAATCTAAGCTTTCATTTAAATAAATAAAAATTTTATTAATAGAATCCAAATTTTCTAATTTAACAGCAATATTCAAAATATTTTACTGATTATAAGTTAAAACAAAATCTGAACTAGCTTACAGGACCTTATTCCAAGATCCTGTAAGCTAGTTCAGATTTTGTTTTATCCTTATTTGAAACCTAGTTGTCAATTTGATGATTATAAGTTATAAATATAATATATGACAAACTGTAGACAGAGTTTTATGCCTTTCCAAGTATTTTATCTCAATTATAATACATCAATTCAGTTACAGTATTTATTATTTCAATTATATAAACTACTGCATAGAAACATGAAGTATGTCCCCGAAACATCAACATTCCTGTAACAAACTCGATAAAGTTTTACAAATAATATATACTGTATAATATTTAAAATAAAGATATTGTCATATTAAATTTTCTATATTATTATAACAAGATTATTTAAATATATTCTGTTTCACAGTTAAGACAATTTGAATAAATTTTAATAATCAAAATTCAAAAATAAAACTAAAAAAATAGATCCTGAATTAATTACTGGAGTGTGAATGCATTAATTTAAGATTAAGAATATAAATAAAAGCTGCACATACCTAAAAAGTTTATAAATACAAAATTCTGATATAAAATCCTATTTTGTTAAATAAATTTCAAATTGTTTTTTTTATTTTTGTAAATAACAGTACATTAAGGCTTTAATCTGTGATATTTATAAACAAATAACTTTTTTTTAAGGTATAAAAATGTTCTAACAGGAGTATCGGATAATGAGGACACATGTCACTCTTAACTGCATTTCTATGGTAAAGCACTATTGTACTTCACAATTAATTGTTCTTATTTGATGGATGAATATATTTAAATTGATTCATCTGC
Organism: Androctonus mauritanicus; assembly: GCA_011317285.2. Lineage (NCBI taxonomy): Eukaryota > Metazoa > Arthropoda > Arachnida > Scorpiones > Buthidae > Androctonus > Androctonus mauritanicus. The sequence continues at coordinate 6,689 of WUQG02403915.1, read as the reverse complement.
TTTGTTTTTCTCTCTTCCAAATCCAACTTTGTAAAATTGTCTTATTTGTTAGCAGTGTTCTAGATTTTTTTTTTTTGCTAAATATTTCTAAGTAGAATAATTTATATTTAATTTTATTTTAGAGTTCAAAAGTGTATATATTTTGTTACTATGTCAAAGAAGAATAAACAATAAATGTAACTTGTATGATTTATTATCCAATGAATAAATTCCTTGAAAGATACAACTTTGATGAGATTACTCTTAGTTCAGCAACCTTATAAACACCCACAACTAGAGCAGACAACTATTGAATTGCACATATCATTTTATCCTTTCCATTCCAAGTTTTAAAAAGAAAATTAAAGATAAAATTTAAAAATCTGATAAGTTTACAAAAAATTTTTAAGTTATTAAAAGATATATTCCTCTAATGCAAATATTGTATTACACTTATTATCTATATTATAATCAAGATTAAATTTTTATTGATAAATATGCAGACACTTTCGAGTTTTGGTAACCAATTAATATCAGTTAAGGACTATTAAAACAAAATTACTGATATCACGTTTCGTTATTCACACCAATGAGTCTTTAACACATTAAAAAGTCCGACTTTTTTTTTTTCTCTCCGTGTTCCTAGAAAGGGTCGTAGGCAGGAGATGTGGGTTGTGGTCAAGCTGGTTTTACTAATTCTAGGAAATCGCATCTAATTCAAAAATTACCAATCAGTCTGTGAAGCAATAACACATGTCAATAGTATTGCGAAACGCAGTAAAGTCTGCAAGATAACGATATGTCTCACTTTTTTTTTTTGTTAAGAAATATATATTTTTGGACGAGACGGCGTCAGTTGCTCCCATGCAACTCAATAGCGCGTTTGTTCCATGCAATACTAAACAAAACCTTATATATTTTGTTTGAAACTCGAAATAGCGATAAGGTCAAAATAATAAAACTTCTTTTTGCTATCAGTGTCAATGTCTAGTTCAGCCATGCGAATCTGGGAAACCTAGTAACAAAGAGATTCGTGTGCAGGTGTTTCTAGGGATGGGAAACATCCGATGTTTGTTTTATTCGAACAGACAGGTGAGAGGGAGAGAGAGAAAATGCGATTCCTCCCATTGAAAGAAAACAAAAAGACTTGTTTCCTTTTTAACACCAGTCGAAAATGTTTAAACACTTAACGCGCTAGAATTTAATTACAGAAATAATTAATCTAGATGACGGAATCTTGGAGATACACCACGCACGGGAGAATTGTCGAGCGTGTCATTTTGCATCACAAGGCCAAAGGCAAGTCAACCTTTTTATAAATCGGGTCGTTGCACTCCTCGGTTGGAACTTCAAAGTCGATCCAACAAAATACTATCTTTTTAAAAGCTATTCATCGTATGTACCAATCAAGGTGTCGACTCTTATTCATTTCGAAACGTAACTAACGATGCTCGACATGGGTATATGGGTTCAGCGTAGGGCAATAGCTCTATAATTAGCGTACCATTGCAGGCTGATGGATGCAGTGTCTTGTGTCAGAATGCACCGAGACAGACGTACAGTAAATTGTATGTCTCGATGTGTCAGCATTGTCGGTTATTTTAAGTTACTATCTTCTCTAACAACAACTGTCCAGTTTTTGCTATTGTAAAATAAATTATATATATATATATTTTCCAGATAATAAAACATGTAGAGTACTGTATAATGCTTTTTATTTATTTATTTTTGTTCTTTATCTTATTTCTGAGAATTTATAATGTTTATGTAACCTAGTTAAATTTTTGACATGCTTTACAGTTTTTTAGTCTTGAGAATATTATGCAATTGTTTATTAAAAACAACAAAAAAAATTTAAACAACGCTCTTCCGTCTTCTCTATGTTAAACTTCCGCTCGTGATAGAACATTACGTACTGTTTTCTAGAAAAATCCAGTTTTGATTTGTATGTTTTGTGTGCTTCTAGTTTTTGCTAGATATTCGTGTATGCTTCTAGCATTAATTATGCTAGAGTATTATAATAATTAGGCTCGTGAAATAACATCACTCTTTTCTAGAAAAGTCTAGTTTTGTTTCGCATGTTTTACTCGTGTTTCTCTAGTTTTCGTTAGGTGTTCGTGTATGTTTTGTAGTATTAATTATAAATTATTATAATAGCTTCAACTGTGTGCATTTCTGTATTTTTAATTTGTAAATTTCTAATTTGAATTTTGCTTATTTATTTATAAATTTAATTTTAATGCCTTATCAGCAATAAAATTCTGAAATTTATGTTTCGCATTTTTTATAATTATCTATATATTTTAACAGTATAAATGAGCATCAAGATGATTTTTAAAAATAATTTAAGAAAAAGAAACTCTTACTGGTGCATAAAGTAAACATGCTTAATTATACGGTAAACAATAGAAAAGATGAGAATTATGAATAAGTATTCTTGGACAGTTAAGCAAGGTCAACATCACTTCCTATATACCTGGTGCCAGCTGTGACTAATTAACCGAAAATTACTTGTTCTTTTGTATTATCTCTAACAGATGAGTCATTACATGCGAAATCAGCCTTGTCGCAATACGATCACCGAGCATAACGTGTGTTAAAGTTAAAAACGCATTTTAACAATTTCCTCCGAAACGAACACGGGAACTGCTTCCTTCTTTAGGAGGGTGACGTCTTCACACCTGGATGAGAACAGATTTTAAGGGTGAAGGGAGGCTCCAGAAGGGAGTGCATTACAAAGTAGTTTGAGAGTTGTCGTTTTTTTTAAATGACGACCTTTACGATGTTCCTTCATCATTCGTTGTGTTGTTTTCTTAAATTTCTTTTTTACATCGATGACGAAAACGCCGATAGAAACACACTACCTTTTGTCTCGGCTAAGGAGTCAAGCCAACTTGGCAAAGTCGGAGTTTTTAGCTTTAGAGATAAAACTCTTGCCAAATCGGGAGGAAAACAATATATAACTTAAGTATATAAATTCATATTTTCTATGATGTAACACTACCAAAGAAATAATATAAACAGCTAAATATATTTTTGAATTTTTACACCGGAACGTACGAAACAAATTGACGTAGGTTTGACGTCACACGTATTAAGATACACGTTTTTCTTTTTTTACCATTCGATGCGGTGTGCGAACGACATGTGGTAGAAAAAGACGACTTTTTGGAAGTTTTTTAAAGGTGACATAACCGTACAGATCCTTGCACTAGTATGTGATGGATTATACAACCCAGTTTATGTTGTTTTGGGAACACTTTCTCGTGATGGGTTAAAAATAACTCAACAGTTTTCGGTTGAGAAAAACAGTTGAACTGGGCTAAAGCTCTCGAAGTACAGATAGCAATCTCCTTTTTGTTATTGATTCCAATCCAACTTTTATATTTTTCCAAGATAACTCTCCGATTTCGAGAATAGATAAGAAAAATCCACATCAGTTTACAGTTAAACATATATTTTTATACATACGACTGATTTTTCTATCGTCGTCGTTTAAACACGATATTAATGCTGTTACAGTAATAATAGTGTTACACCTGTTGTTTGCTTATACCTCTGTAACCGGTGTTTAGTTCTCTGTGTTAAGAGGATAACACACACACACACTAGAAAACAGACATTATACACCTGATATCGATACGTGAAATTGATATGGCTTACCTCTTGTTCCGTCTCCTTGTTAATCGCCAATTGAACTTTTCCATAAGTACCTTGTCCTAGTTTCTTAACAACTTCGAATCTTTGTTTTAATCGATGTTTCTTCTCGTGCTTAGGTGCACGATTACCTTCAACCGGTGTCAAATTCTCTTGTACGACCATTTTTTTTCTTTTTTTGTACTTGCTCTTACAGTAATTTACTTATACGAGATCTCATAACGCGATTTTAATGATACAATTCGCCCAAGTAATACAGGTAACGGTCATCACACGACACTACTGCTATACTCAATGAACATGCGACGATAGTGACGGGACACTCCCTAGGGTCGAGGGATGAAGGTGGAACGGCATTCTGATTGGTCGCGCAGAACTAGACGTCATACAGATGTTTCCCAGATTAGAAACGAACATCACTTATGTCAGCATCGTCTTACTCGGACTCAACCATCCGACTGTTTGAAGAACACTTAGAATATGTCAGTCATTGTAGTGTGCGTGTAACGAATTATGTGTTTCCACATTTAACCGAATAACTAACTACGTGTCTCATAGTTTGTTAATTAGCGTTCTTATCAGTTGTAAGAAAACTTTATGAATCTGTTCCTTATTTGGGGATATTATAAATCGTTCTAGCATTAAATTTACGCAAAATTATATTACAAATATTTAATTTAAAAAATACTATTTTATAGAATTTTATATTTTTGTAAGAAAAATCGAAACTTTATTTTTAATATGTTTAAAATATAATTTTAATCTAGTTTATTAAATTATTGTATACTATTTTTAATTCTAAATTAAACAAATTTTATTGCTTTAAGCATCTTTTAACAGTACTTAGAAATTTAATAATAATAATAAACAAACGGTGAGACATTAAATATACATAATTATAGATTAATAACAATGAAAATTCAACACAATCAAACATTTTCTATTAGTAGAATGAATATGATTGAAATCACATGAAAAACATGTAAAGTGAGCTTACATTTAATTATTACAACTTTAATTAAAATCAATGCAGCTTTACACAGTATTTATCTTTTGCTGTTCTTTTGGTTTTTTTTAGATTATTTTCTTTACCTTCTTTTGTTTATTTAAATAATCTTAAAGAAATAAGATCTTTTGTTTGTTTATATCAACAATATCTTTTTCAAGCTGTATTCATTATATAATACTATACTGTAAATATTCCTATTGTTAAAATTTTATCTGCCTTCATATGACAGCTGTTCATCCTATTTGTATAGCAACTGATTCCTCCCAATAGAAGAACTCTTTTTAGAATTTTCTATATTTGAACTTAAATGTTTAATGTTCAAAAAGATAAGTATTTTGTTGAATAAAAAAAATTTTTAAAGACCCAGACACAGCACAAAGTTTTAATATTAATAGTTTGACTATGTAATTCTGTTAAATACTAATTTGAACTATACAAATTTTAATAATATAATAAAGCACACACATGATAAAAATAAATTATTTTAATATAAAATTTTTTTATACTAATTTGGAACACATTTATACAGATTTCTTTTACATTGTAAATCATACATTGATGGCCCAAGTTGAATAATTCTTCCACTTCCAAGACATTCTTCTTTCAAATAAAATACGGTATACTGAAAAAAAAAATAAAATTAATGAATAATTATCACATTATTATTATTATTATTATTATTATTAAAATTATAATAATGAATTCAAAATACATTAATAATTAAGTATGTTTTACATATACTTAAATTATATAAGGTTTCAGTTTTTGTAATAAACATCTTTGATATTAATCATCATTAATAAATATAAAATTCCTTTTTTACAAAACAAAACTGATACTATTTAATTTTAGTTTCAAAACTGTTATATTGATTTTAATAAATAAACTTTATGATCAGATTATATCTCTAAAGTTCATGACAAATACATGCTATGCATGTCTATTAAAATCTGATTTTAGCTGAAAGTTCTGTATTTAGAAATTAAATTACATATTAAAAATATCATTGAATGATAAAACTTTAATGATAATGCAATATAAACAATACAATGAAATTATTATTGTGAAAGTATTTACATATTTTTTTTTTTGATCTTGTTACATTTTTATATAATATTGCTTTATAATAAGATAATAAATTCAAAAGATTAAACCATAAATTTAGTTAACAAATAGAATATAAAATTTACAATTATGTGTATATATAAATAAATGATTGTAGAAATCTGATAATGCTGATCATATATCCATATTTTATCACCAACAGAGAGGTCAAAGGAAGTTTTAATAAGATTACATTGACCTAATTTAAATTTGGTAAAATATTTAATCTGTATATTTATTGTTATTATTATAGATGAATTCAGTTTTTAGGATAGGATCAATTTGCCATTATAAAATAATATGAATATAAAAATGGAATAAATATTAATTTATTATATAAAATTATTGAATATATTTATAAATTACTGCAATTTATACTGTAAGATTAAATTATAATATTGACAATATTGTTTTACATTAAAATTAAAGTTTAATAACTGATATTTAATAACTATTATATATTTTTTTGCTATCAAATTTATTCAAACAAATGCAGTGTATTATTAAATCGTTATGATCATTAAATTACATTACTTATTTTAAAATATAAATTTTTATTTCATATTTTAAGTAATTAAATCTTAATTTAAAGCATCAGTTGAAGTAAATCATTAAGGTATTTTGCACTGATTATTATAAAATATATATCAGAACAGCTTAATCTTATATTTTCTGAATTATTCACTTTTAATTCTACAGTTATTAAATTATTATTTAGTGATTAGATATTTAGGTTATTAAGCCATTTAAATTTAAGAAATAATTTAATTTAACAATGTAATTATTTACAAACATATAAGTACTCACAACAGCAGTCGTGCTTATCTCTAAACCAAAACTTTAATTGCCAAACGTTTTCGACAATCATACATTGTCATCTTCAGGGCTTTCGAAGCAAGCAACAGCAAAGAATATTCAAACTCTTTATGTTTGAATATTC
>WUQG02403904.1:0-17129 GCA_011317285.2 Androctonus mauritanicus | reverse complement strand
ATAAATAATGATTAAAATAAACATTTAATGCTAAATTTATCGACTTTGTTACTCATATAACGCGAAAATTCGTATCAAACTAAATCACACCAAGCGAAAAAATGGATGCCTCAGATGGCCATTATCCTCAATAGCGGACACTCCTCAATAGCGGACAAATTTCTGTTCCCCAGAGATGTCTGCTATTGAGAGGTTTCACTGTATAGAATTAAAACATTTGCATTATATTGAAACAGTGTTAAATGGAGCAGCATTTAGCTAAGTCTTATAGTACTCAATTTTTTAATGATAGTTTCCTAAAAAGAAATAGTATGCCTTGACAATTTTAGCACATTCATTGTAACATGGGTTAAAAAGATTGAAAATTACTAAATTAAATCATTAATGACATATGAAAAAAAATTACAAAATCTGATTTGCCCATAATTTAAAAATGTGACAATTTCGTGTAATGGACTGTATTAAATCTCTGTTGAATTGTTTATTATGTTTATATTTTCGTGTTTTATCATTTATTATTTTACTTGTTTTGTAATTAATTTAGACTGATCATATTTTAGTGTATTACATCTCCATAGTTACAACCACTATTTGCATGTTCATTATTGAGTTTTTTAAAAGTTCTTTTGTAGTATTTAAATATTTTTGTGTATAATTCTGTTGATGATAGCTTATTAAAGCAAAAAGTGCTTTGGGTTTTGTACTTATAAACTAATTGGATGTTGTTTTTACCTGTTTTTGTGCTTATTTATATAATCATTAAATATAACTATTGTAGAAGGATTGTCTGCAGTGCATTGCAGCCATTCATCCTCTTACTGAATGATGCAAACATATTTTATTGGGGATACAGTTGCAATCAAAAATTTATATACCCTACAAAATATTTATAGTTTTTTATAAATGTTAGTAAAAAATAATTTTAAAATTTCAGTTTATAGTATGTGAAAAACTCAAATAGTTCAGCAAAATATTTATTGTGAAGCTACAGAACATTTGATGATGATATCATTACATTATAAAATGATAAAACTTAAAAACTTTCTTTAGCAATTTTATTAGGCTTTTTACTATATTTTATTTAGGTATCAAATAAAATTCACATATCTCCTTTTATACTTAATATATGAAATTATACTTAGAAAGTTTTGCACTATCATTTACTATATCTTATTAAATAAACTAAATTTTGAGATTTCCAAGATTTCTTTCATTTACGTCTCAAATCCCACATTGAAAAGGTCTTTGGAATTAAACTACTTGATATAAAAATAATGAGAGATATTTTGCTCAGCTTATAAAAATTTTTGAGATATAAAATTGAAACTAAACAAATGTTTATTTTAAATTGTTTTATAATGTAAAATTGATTTTAAAATCTAACTTTTTTATTTAAATGAATAGGAAATCACTTAAAGCAGCCAAAAAAGTTCATGAATCTCATGAAGGTGAAGTTCAAGAGTTAGAAGATGAACTAAAAGAAATTGAACAGAGGCAGGAAGAATTTGAAGAACAATTAACTCAAGAATCACAGTCTGAGGGCAGAGATTTAACATTAGAAGATTCACAGGTATAATAGTATAAAGCAAATAATGCTTGTATGTACAATATTAATTTACCACAATGTAAACCAGCTGGGAAAATATAAATTAAAATATTAACTAACCAAATGACCCTTAATGAATAATTTTTGGAATTAAACAGATTGCCAAGAAGCTCATGACAAGGGATGCAACAATTATGAAAAATATCAATTTTCCATATTACACAATATATTTTTATGAAGAATATACCATCCAATAATTGCTCAGAAAATATCAATACTTATAGTAACAACACCAAAAATTTTAAATGAGTATCTCTAACTGTATAAATTAAAAAATGCTGATTAGTAATATTGTTTGTTTATAACAAATATTTTTGAGGCTATTTCTCTGAAGATATGCCTTTTTTATCACAGCTAAAATGACAATACTAAATATCAAAAAATAATTACAAAATTATAAAAACTTAAAAAGTATTATCATTTTAGTTGATTTAGGAAAAAAAGTCTAGTGAAGATAGAAGAGGCGTATCTACAGAGAAGTAGCCTCAAAAATTTGTTAAACTATACATTACATTATCTAAATTATAAGGTTATTTATATTTACCTAAAAAACAATAAATAAAATTATTATTAATGAAAATTTCATAATTACATTTTTTATCTTTTGCAATTGATTAAAAATAATTAAGTAGAAACCTGTTTATTAAAAATGCTGTATATTAAGCAAATTATATTATATGTTATGTAGACTCATTTTAAGCAGATGATTTCAGATTAAGCGAATTCTCAAATTAAAAACTTTATTATAATAAAATATAGTAATTTAATTTTACATGATATAGATACAGTAGGAGACCAATATTTGTTTAGACTTAATCTCCTTTGCTAGACCTTTACTATAAAAATAATTCAACAATTCTATTTATGTATATTGCATACATTAATATACTAAGATTGTTTGATTTTAATATCTAAAGTTAATACAATTTTCTTATAAAATTAACATTTAACTATTATATTATCTGCAATATAAAAATAGTGGTTAATTATATATAATTATAGAGATAAATGAAATATTAAAGTTAGGAATCATTTATAAATCACAACCCAGAACCAAAATATGCTATATCAAATATAATTTCATATATACACACATTATGGAAAAAACTGAATATATAATTTTCATTTTAAACAAAAAAAATTAAACCAAAGAAACATATTTTGTAGAAGTAATTAAACATTTTTTTTAATATATGAGTCTTACAAAATATTTGCTAATACAGTGGAATATAATAAAATGGTTATTATATCTCATATATTTTATATGGGATATAATAATTAAAAAAATTATTCTAATTTTTTCATCCTATGTTTACAAAACCTAAATAGTCCTATCTCACCTTAAGTCATTAATTCGTTCCAAGACTCAAGTCAAATAACTTTCAAAAACGACTTAGAATACCTATCTGCCTATAAATAACCTTGTAACTGTGCTACTAACATTTTTAAGCTTTTAAATAATTTTATAAATTATTTTGCAAATTTTAACATTCATTTTTGTGATTTTTGCATTTTTTATTGGCTTTTAGGTGTTTTTTTTTAATTTTTGTTAGTTTTTAATATATTTGCTGATCGATCTAACATAAAGTTGTGTAAACTGACATTAAGGCTGGGTCTCACAGGCATAAAATACAGCATAATACACTGAGGTAAATGCATCGTGTATAAAACATCAGTCATACCGATGTTCAAACTGAAAGCATACAATGCAACAAAAATAATATCGTTTAACCACTACACAATTACTGTGACATCAATTGTAGTTAGCCAATTCAACATGGTAATGAAAATCAAATTTTTTATTTATCGATGACTTCATTTATAAATTTATCAAATATCATGGTTTTGCAGTCACGAAATTCAAAATATAAAAGAACTGTATGAATGCGTGACATATATGGTTTTAGAGAACAACAAATTTTCAACAACCAGCTCGTACTTTGATGATGAATGGTCAATGTACTCTTGTATGAAGTGTAAAAAATTGAACAAAAATCAAACTTTGACATAAAGACATGGAATCTAGCCGTATAATGGAAGTGATATCATAAGCATTGAAACACTGGCATATTTGCCTTGCATTTTATGCCTATGAGACCCAGCCTTTAGTAGACTTATTTTATTCCTATTAACAAAAACTGATATAAAGTTGAAAACAACATAAGTCAAAATGACTTAAAACAAGATATGACTGTATTATAAAAAAAAATTAATAAAAAATTAAATTTTAGTCAGTCCATTAAATTATCAAGGGATTAATTTGACAGATTAGATTCAATCTTTTTTTCTAATTCTTCTATCTATTCAGTTTTTATTTGGAGTACAACTACTCTGACTTAAGACCACTCATTTTTATGATAATGATATGGTCTGTAAATTCTGTGACTGGTCAATGCAATTCACATGATTAAGTCTATGCACAGTAGTTTGGTTCTTTTATTTTGTGTTCATTAAATCTATTATGATGACGTATAGTAATAAATATTGGTGGTGAACAATCTATAAAATTTGAACATTTCTGACTGCTTTTAACTCAACTTTTAAGTTCAAACTGAATCTTGTCATAGGTTGAGGATTTTATATTAATTTTTATAACAAATATTGAATTTTTATAAAACATCTTTTTAAGACTCCTCCGTAAGCCATATGCTGCCACTTCAAACTAAAGTTTGATACATTCTAGGCCACTTATTTTACCATTTCGAATTACAATTCTTTCAAATTGGAACATTTTTGTTTATAGTTTACTGTAATCTGATTATTACCTCTTGTTCTTAAAACTATTTTCTAATTTTAATAAAAAAAAAAAATATTTTTCTGTTATTTTTTTTATGTTTATTATTTAATCAATACAATTTATGAAAATGAACTTCTTAATAAATATGCACATAAAAATAATTTATTTTTCATTATATATAAATATTCATTATGGAGTAGAAACTATTAAGAGATTAAATTGAAATTTTTTTGATAAAATGAAGTTTTTTTAGAGAATGTACTTTTATTATTTTTGGTATAATTAAATAAAATAAAATTAATTTATATTCGATAAAAATAATTATACTGAGTAATAATATTAATAAAAATCAGTAGTAATGCATAAAACTGAAATAAATATGGTATTTTATACATCTATCAATTCTGTTTCGCATTCTCATATCGCTCAAGTGAGTAGGCCACTATCAGTGGGTTAAATCAGAACAGCTCCAAGATATATCATCAGATGAAAATTTCATATATCTCACCTTGCCATCAAAATTTTACAGTGTCTTTTACAGTTTTTCAGATTTTTTTTACTTTACAATCTTATTTAGAAATGCAATAACTTTCACAAAAGCCTCTCATTCTATCAAACAAAAAATTTTTTAAATTAATATACTAAGCTTTCTTCTGTTGTTAAACAGTTTGGTTTTTCAATTATTATTACTTTTTTGAAATTAAATCATCATTTCTCAGTCTGTATTTATTAATTCAAATGGTATAATTGATCTTCAAGATCTGATATGCTTTACTATTTGTACATTTCATTTTTAGCATTTTAATATCTCAATCATATTTTAATTATTTCTGTTTCTGATTAATTGCTCAATTTACACTTAACAAGTTTGTTTTTCATTGAAAAAATAAATCTCATTTTCTTCAGAGAACCAGTAAATTGTAGTATTTATAATAATTCAACTACTAATGTTAAACATATTTTTTGTGAATTTGCTTTATCTATTATGAACAAATATTCTACAATAGACCAATCTAATCCTCTGTTATAAATCTCATGTATTATGATTAAATATATTATTTTATCATTTATTTGTTCAGACTATCATTTATGTTACTTTTTTAATTTGTTCTCTTCTTCCTAGATATGATTATGTACTTTTTGTTTTAATGATTAAGCAGTTTCTTATTTCATTTTGTTCATAAAATGAAATAAGAATAATCAATTATAAAAATTTCAAAAAGCTTGGTGTCAATTAATCAATTATAACAAGTTTCAAAAAGCTTGGTGTTGTATGTGTAAAATATTATCTAAATATGTAATTTTAAAAAATACAAAAATTATATATATATATTTAATTTCAATTATTAGGTACAAGAGTATAATCATCTAAAAGAAGAAGCAGGGAAATTGTCATCTAGATATTTACAAGAATTAGATTCTGTAAATAGAGATCAGAAATCTGATCAAGATCGTTATGACAATGAAGTTCGCAAAAAAACAGAAGTAGAAGCCAAAATTAAGCAAAAACGTTCTGAATTAGATGAAAATGTAAGAAGATTAGAAAAATTAAATGAGTATATAAGGTAATAACTATAGGTTTTAGCTTATCGTTTTTATGGTGGCTTACTATTTATTTCATATTTAAAGTATATTGATAACAAGGAATAATTTTAAAATATGTATTTATTATAAATTTATATTAAATAAAATATCAAAATATAGCATATGTATATAATTTTTAAAAATATTAATATAGGACAAGTGAAACTGGTCTTTCTGATCTTCGAACTCAAGAACGAGATATAAGGGAAGAAGTACAAGAAGCAAAAAAACGTCTTCAAGAGATAAATGAAGAATTAGAATCAATTATGAATGAATTGGGAGATGCCAAAGTAAAATTTGAATATTTAATTATTTTATTATTTCAATTCTAAAATTCCATAAATTTTAAGAGAGATGCTATGATTTAGTAAATAGTCTTTTAGAAAAAAATACTGTAGTATTGGTAGCTGTTTACAAAAAATGTGGAAATACAGTCATTCAACAATAAATATTTGTTTTAATTCAGTTTACTTTAGTAAAAGGGCAAAAATTTGGACTTTTTGAAAACTCTGACTTTTAAAATTTTTGAAGCTTTTGTATGAGAGCATATATTTATACACAACTGTTACAGATTCATAAGCAGAAATGAAGATATATATATATATTCATTTTGATAAATGAAGCACTTTGTATTTGTTATTGAATAAATCAACAAAATTTGCCTATTCATCTTTTCTTTATTCTTCCTTAAATTTTAATTTTAAAAGTAATGTTCAAGAATCCGAAATCCTAAACTGACCAATCTCCAAGCAGTTTGGATTTTCAGAGTTTTACTGTGTAAGTCTTTAGTTCTTTTCCATGCTCATCAGAATATATTATGATTTTTTTAGCAGTACATCATAGTGTAATTGTTTCAATAATAATGTAAAAGTAATGATTTCAGTTTAAATCAAATTTACCATAAATTGAAATCACATGGAATTATAATGCTATGAACTAACAATTGATATGACATGGCGTTCCATGTGATAAAAAAAGGCTCTCTTCAATTTATGAATTAAATTATAATTTATTATTTTTTATAATATATAATATATACTGTAATTTAATCATATTAGCATATCTTTATTCTCTTCAGATTCAGATATGATATTGTTAGTTAAACATTGCATATTAGTTATAAAATTAAATTTTTTCATATCAGTTCTAATGCACTATCAAATGAAAAATGTAGCCTAGTTTCAGAAGAATTTGTATAATGAAAGTGTGACTTAGAATTGAAGATAGCTAGTAACTGTAAATTAAAACTAGAAATTGTTAATTTTTAATATTCAATATTTAGGTTGACAAGCATGAGGATTCAAGGAGGAGAAAAAAGGCAGAAATAGTTGATCATTTTAAAAGATTATTTCCTGGAGTAGTAAGTATATAAATATTAAATTTTTATTTAAGTTATAATTGACTTTACAGGTAGTCTCTGATTTACATAAATAGATTATTCTGCAAAATCCTATATAAATCAAATCTTTATATGTCAAAGAATATATTGTGTAGTATTAGGGTCACAGACTTAATATTAAAAATAATTATATTAAAGAATAAGCTGTATCATCATAATTTCTGTGGTAAAACAGTCCCTTACCATCTTGGAGGAACTGGATTCAATTCAGATTCCCAAACCTTCAATTTTTTCAGGAGGGAGCCAAGTTCAGGCTTGCCTCATTAACTAAATTTAACTTTACATAAGTACAGATTTATATAAGTTGGGAACTGCCCGTACTCAAAATTTTTTGTTCTCCAGATTCACAAATGCATATTTGAATATTAGGAAAATTTCTTCAAATGAATAGTTATTAAAATTATGAATAAAATATAAATTTGAGAATAATATAAATACTCCTTTTAAACTATTTTTCTCTATCCTATTGATATTGATATTCAAAAAAAAAATCACAACACACAAATCACAAATTTTATCTATTTAATGCTTCTGTGTGATGTTTCTTTTAAAATGTGGATTAAATACACCTAATATGAAATTGGAATACAAGCATCATTTCACCCATAGACTTGTAATATTACCTCATTTGTAAAGTCATCTTTATCTAATCCATATAATTTTTAAATGTAATGCATTCTTAATTCTTTATAGATTCTGTTTTAGTTATGTTGTTTATGAATGAATTATCTATGCTTGATTTTTCCATATTTCTTTGGAGTTAGTATAAAAATTGCATTTTGAATTAATTCATATCAGATCTTAATATTATATTTTATTTCATATTTTAAATAAATATTTCCAGAAATACTTATGTTTTTATTGTTTATTAATGCAAAATAATTCTGTATAAAATTAGTTGTCATGTCATTTAATATTTATATATCTTATATAAATATAATAATAATAACAACAACAATCTAACCAACTACTATTGCAATGAAAGTGGCCTTAAGTGAATAAAATTATCCAGTCTATTTACAAATGAAACAGGAGTCGCATTTGTTTTGACTAAAAAAGATTTACGATTGAATGAAATGTGGATGCTTTGCTTGTTTACATAATTTTGATAAGGAGGGTATCATATTATTTAACAATTCATTAAAATCAATAAGTTATAATTAAAAAGATTTTTTTTTCTATTAGAAAATACACTTTGCTGAAAAATAAGGTTTCATACATTCAGAAGATCTATTTTAACAAAACAGTGAAAATTTTGCATAATTAATAGTTAGTTTGAATGCTAATTTGCATTTTATCACATTTGATTGGATTTCATATTACTACTGTTAGATTAAAGAACAAATACAAAAATACTTATGATTTTTATACTGTTTGATATCCTTTATTGAAAGAGAGAATTCACAGGCAATCTATTGTAAATGTAGTCATGTGATTTGTCATATTTGTTTCTACTTTCTTGACTATAATTGGACTAATCATATGATTTTTTTGTTTATTAACTGCTTAAATGAACTACAGGCTGTTATGACTTTGGTTCCTTGCTATATTAGTAGTTATTTACTATTAATGCATCATTCTGTAAATGATTAATTTACTAACACTTTAAAATTTATAAAAATAATATAAAACTTCTATTTGTTATATTTTTATAAAAGTAAATAAAAATGAAGTTTTTTTTTTTATCATTAGTAAAAAAATAATTTTTACTAATGATAAAAATATTATAAAAAAATTTTATTTTTTAATGAAACCTCGTATTTTTGTTTAGATATTTAATATAGAAGAGAACTTACACATTATCATTAGATTGGCAAGAAATATTTGTTTAAATTATCAAAAATTAATTAATATGTATAAATGTAATTAAGTGAAAAGTGTATATTGTAGAAAAGTGAAAAATTTTATTGTTAAGAAGAACGAAAATTTTCATTTAGATATTTTCTATGAATAAAAATTTATAACAAAAACAAATAATATAAATATCATAAAAATAATTTAGATCTGAAGATATGATTTGAGTAAAGGAACTGCAGAATTAGCAAAATTAATATGATGTAGATTTAAATTTGATATCCAAATTTGCTATTTTTAACAATACTGAATATAAAATTATTTTATGATTCTAATCTTGGATATTTTTTAGTATGATCGACTTGTAAATATGTGTCAGCCAATTCATAAACGTTACAATGTTGCCATTACAAAAGTTCTTGGAAGAAATATGGAAGCTATTGTTGTAGATACAGAACGTACAGGAAGATCTTGTATTCAGTATCTGAAGGAGCAGATGCTAGAAGCAGAAACATTTCTTCCATTAGATTATATTGATGCAAAACCACTTAAAGAACGTCTCAGGTAATATTTGTTTGATAAAATAACTTTTGCTAAGAATTTTTAAAATTTACATATTCATTTTTTTAGAAACATTCAACAACCAAAAAATGTTAAGCTGCTATATGATGTTCTTCAGTATGATCCACCTGCAATTAAAAGAGCTATTCTTTATGCCACTAATAATGCATTGGTATGTGAAACTGCAGAAGATGCTTGTAAAGTAGCTTATGAATTAGGTGATGGTAAACGTTATGATGTAAGTTTAAGATAAAATTTATTTTAAATAATGAATATTTTTATTAAAACATATTTATTATTTTAAATTTTGTTTAAAGGCAGTTGCATTAGATGGCACTTACTACCAAAAGAATGGTTTCATATCTGGTGGTAGCACGTAAGATTATTAATTTTTCCTCCCAAATTTTTTTTGTATATTATTGATATGTTCAAATTTTACTATAAAATATTTCAGTGATTTAGCAAAAAGAGCAAGAAGATGGGATGAGAAGGCTCTTCACAATCTTAAATATAGAAAAGAGAAATTAACAGAAGAACTAAAAGAAATGATGAAAAAAACAAGAAAAGAATCTGATTTAACGACAATACAATCACAAATTAGAGGATTGGAAACACGCCTAAAATATTCCATTACAGATAAGGAAAATACGGTAATTATTTACTTACTTTATTATTCAAAGAATTTGACATAATTTAAGATTAAATAAATTTTTATTGATTTAGGAGAGGAGGGTAATTGCTAATTTAGAGAGAGATATAGCAACTTTAGAAAAGGAAATAGAAACTTTTGATGTAAGTTTTTTAAATTAAATATTATTTTTCTTGCAATAAAACTATCATTGATTAAAAAAATGAAATAGCCTCGCATTCAAGAAATTCAAGAAAGAATGAAAGAAAGAGAAGTGAAAATTCAAGAAGTGAAGGAATCTATGAACACTGTAGAGGATAGAGTTTTTGCTGATTTTTGTACATCTATTGGTGTAGAAAATATTAGGTAAATAAATTTTAAAAAATAAAATATAATATATATAAAATTTTCAAATATTCAATAATTTTGTTTTTAGACAATATGAAGAGAGAGAATTAAGAGCAACGCAAGAAAGAGACAAAAGGCGGTTGGAGTTTGATAATCAAAAAAATAGAATTATTAATAGATTAGAATATGAACGCTCCAAAGATACCTTAGGTATTCTTCTAAAGTACTTTTAATATAATTTTCATATAAATTTTGATTTTTTTTAATGAAAAATTATTCTTAAAGAAAATATGCGTAAATGGACAAAGACTGTTGAAGAAGATGAAGAAGAACTTGTGAAATTGAAAAAAGCAGAAACTACACAGATGCAAGTAGGAGAAGTTATTTAATTTTTGAAATCCTAAATTAATAGAAAAAAGTTTGTTATTCTGTTTGTAGAAATTTTATTAAGTTGTAATTATTCTTAGTTAATTGATGAAGAAATGCAGAATTTGGAACGTTTAAAAAATTCTAAAATCAGTAAAAAGACAGATGTAGATGCAATGGAAGATGAAATAACTGAAGTAAGAAAACGTTTGGCAACAGTTCAAAAAGAAATATCAGCTGCACAAAAATTGGTTACAGGTCTGGAAACACGTTTAGAACAAAAAAGAGCAGATCGACATAGTTTATTACAAGCTTGCAAGGTAAATATTTGTAATCAGATTATATTTTAACTGTCTATGTTATAATTGAATATTATATCATATTCATAATTTTTTTTTTTTCAGCTTGAAGATATTGTTATTCCTATGCAACAGGGTACTATGGAGGATATTGATCATGAGACACCAATGCAGACTGATGATGGTGAGTCAACCGATATATCTGGTAGTCAGAGTACACAGAAAATATATGAACGAGAAGCTAAAATTAGAGTTGATTATAGAGGTCTTTCAGAAGAATATAAAGATGTAAGTGCTCAGTTTTCAAATAGATGAATTATAAATTTATATATGAATATTAAATCTTGATTTGGCAATCAGTTCAAATTATATTTTAAGTTACAAAACCCAATATTTTAGTTGGATTCTCATGATGAGGTAAAACGTGAAGGAGATCGGTTGTATAAAGAAATTTCCGATATGCAGTCTCATTTACATAGAATTCAAGCTCCTAATATGAAAGCTACAGAAAAGTAAGACTATGTGGTATATTAATTGTTGTAATAATGAGTGACTATTAATAAAACTAATTACCATATTTACTCATGTAAAATAACTTTGTCTTAGAGAAATTATGTAAAATACGGTAAATTTTATCTATTTTTTTCTTTATTCTGACTTGAAAAATTGCCATGTATAAGTGGGCAAAATGTGACAACATTGATCATTTGTAAATTTGAATTTAATGTATCCTATACTATATAATAATCTATTTAGCTGTTTCTAATGTATATTTATTAAATTAGTTTTATCAAATAGGTGATTTGATGTGTATATTCACTAAATATGTTTGACTATTAAGTTGAATAAATGTAAAATATTTATGTTGAAAGTTAATAATTAAAATGGAAATAAGTTAGTGCTTTGTGAAGCACTTGGGAAATATTTGAATATTCATAAATTAGACATAGATAACTCATCCTTTGGAATTATTTATTGTTTATAGTGTAATTCTTCTTATACTTGTTTTAGTGTAACTCTTTGAATATATATTTATTTAATACACAGTTTTTTCTGTCCTAATTAGTACATTTTAGTGAGGTATATCTATATTAGCTTGTATATACATGGAATATTAGCATAAAATTTATAGATAATTATTATTAAAATTGAATTTATCAACAAGAAATATATAATAGGTATATGCTATAATTAAATGAAAATCTTTCTAAATGTTTCCTTTAACAGTTTTGTTCATAGCAGCTTTGTTGATTTGTCTGAAATTTTCTTTTTAAAATTGGAAAACATTATAGTTATAGTAGCTAGAATATATATTTTGATATTTATTCAAAATGGCAAGAAGTATTAATCTTTTAGCAATAATTTTGTGTTTATTGATCACCATAACCAGATGATTTAATTTTTATGAAATTGATGATTAAAAAAACTTAATAAATATTGTCCAAAGAAAATAGTTTTTCTTTAAGTATTTGTGGTTTCGAAATTTTCTAATGTTTTTAAATAGAATTGTGAATTTTTTAATTTTAATTATATCTTATGATTAAAGTTTTTAATCTTAGAAGAAATTGAATTTTTTCATCCATTTAGAAATATATTATTTATCTTATCCTATAATGTATTTTTTCTATAATTTATAGTATCTTTATCAAACTGCAATGATTTTCCACGCAACGAAGAGAGAATTTTTCAGTAAGTGTGGCAGTTTTATCGGAAACTTACCAAGACAGAAGTCATTTATTAATTCATATTTTTATATAGAATGCATGATAATATTAAACCAAATAAATTTTGCATGTGATATATATATTTCTAATATATTGGGCTCATTCTACAATAAAGTACTTGAAAAGTTTTTATTTTTATGTAAATATTTATCATCTGATTTTAGTATTTGGAAAAAATATTTTTTCTCCCTTATTATATAATTTATATGAATAATTTATAATATGGTTTTCTGATATTTTCTCTCTAAATTTGTTTGAGTTTCTTATTGCAATAGTAGCAAGTTTTCTGGTAATTTCCTCATTTTTATCAGCTCTGATTATATGAGTGTTTTAATTTTCAATATATTTTTACTAATCTATTTATATTAGAATTGAATTATATTTACCTTGCTTCATAATTGTATTATACAATTAAATTGCATTTATAAATAAGAAAATTGATTTATTTGATATATATTTTTGAATATACAAATAATAATAATTTATGTATATATGTATGTAATTACTATTATTTATAAATTATTATACATCATGTTAATTTTTTCATTGTATATACAGTTTAATTCCCATTTTGCAAGATCTTGGGTTTTTCAAGAATCATATATAAAAAAATCAAATATGAACATTAATTTCAATAAATAAATACTAAATGTTCATAAATATGGTAGTGCAAACAATACATAATTATACAGTACAGTACTATTGGGTTAGTAACAGATATTTTGTTGTCTATCATGCTGTAAATAGATTGGAAAGTAGAAATAGCACACTGTCTGCTTACCATAGCTTCCTAGAATAATTATGTAAATAATTTGTTCTGAGTTGCCTAAAACAGTGGTTCATCTGTATAAAGTTTTTCTACTCATCTATCAATATGATTAAAAATTATTTAATGTCTGTCTGACAAATTATTTCTTTTATTATTATAGTTAGCTTGATTTTAAAGACTATTTCGTTTCTTCAGGTAAATAAATCATTGTTTAATCATAAACTATTGTTTTGTTGGTCTTAATATGGTCAGATTTTATTTTTGAAAAGGAACTTTTGGTTTTAATATTGTGGGAAATAAATTCCTGTTTTATGAATGCACTTCAAAAATGAATTAACTTGTAAAGTTGAGAACTACTTATATATAGGTAATCACTAATTTATATAGATCTGACATATATGTAGATCTGCATTTAAATAGGATTAATTTTAGTTAGAGCTGGGCCAGAACCTAATCCCATCTGAAAAAACAAATTGAATCTGGATCTGCCAAGATAGTCAGCAGTTACTTTATCATGCAATTTATGTTAACATTAATAATAGTTACAAACACTTTATTTTTTAATATAACCCACTAGTACAGTAAATGAATGACATATGTAGATTAGATTTATGTAGTAATTTGCACAATGATTCACTTCAAAATTGGAACATCTTGTATTTATATATTGAAAAACTAATAGTCTCTCTCTGACTTGAGTAAATTTGACTTTATGTAAAAATATTTTCAATAACTTTATCATTTTTTTTCAGAAATGAAACAACAACAACACATCTACTGTACTTGTAGGTTCCAAGTTTGAACATGTTAATTTATATTATTAAAATATCTTATTGCTTGATTTTATGTTTTTATATATTGTTTATTGATCTTAAGTTATCATATTCTGTTACAATATAGTTTCATGTAGCATTGTCTCTTTTTCATCTGTGGAACTAGATGTACCATAATGTTATGTAGATGCTATCATTGTAGCCTACCTACTTTCTGGAAGTTTTTGATTCAGAATTTTTGTTCAAATAATAATTTTCTGATCTATAAAATCCAAGCTAATAAAAATCTTCTATCCCAATTATTTGAGTAAACAGGGAATGATTGTATATACAGATATACCTCATCTTAAGACAGTGATGCCATTAATAAATTCTGCTATTGATCAATGCAGTTGACTTGGGTTTGATTTGCTGACTCAATGATATGATATATAGGGAAAACAATAATAATAATATATTTATTATAAACATTAATAGCAAGAAATCCATAAACTTTGGGCATTTCTGACTTAAGACTTCAGATTTTGAAATTTTTGAAACTGAATTCTGTCATAAGTTGAGGATTATTTGTATAATATACAATATATAAATAATTCAAAGCAAGAATTATTTTTGTTAAAAATTTTTTTAAAATAATTTATCCTTGAACCAGTATAAATTTTATAATTTAAGCATAGTTTAAAAAAAAGAATGAATTAAAATATTTCTTCTTCTATATATTTCTCATTGGCATTATAAAAAATAAATACTACTAATTTTAGTTTATTTTATAATTATAAAATAAACAAAAACAATTATAAATCTAAAATTTTTCTGTAATATTAAAACTGCAAAAGTACAGACAATATCATGTTTTTTAATACAGTATATGCTTTGCCTCTATTGCTTTTATCTGAAAACTCAATGTTAAACTTTACTCAAGTTCTCCCATCTGGAAACTGGACAGTTAGCCCTGAACTCCAATCCATTGGATTCAGAAGTATATTTCCATATACAAAATAATTTTTGTGAATTGACTTTGATACTGAAAATTTAATTTTTATTCTTGATATAACTCTGAAAATAACTTTCAAAAATTAGGAGTTAAGCTTCAAAAAGATTTAAATAGTTTCCTATTTAAATCTTTTTCAAAAAATCTATTCAAATCTTTTTTACCCATGATGAAGGATGAAGCTAACCTTGCTGACAAATATGACATAAATTGTGACAACCTGTTAATTTTAAATCATTAAGTTAGTGGTTTTCAAACTTTGTCTATGCCCTCTTTTTTCATAAAATGCTGGTATGTCCCCTCATTTTCATAGCTGTCTATTTTACAAATACTTTCTATTTAAAATTTAATATTACAAATAATATACCATATTTGTATAAGTAAAGTTCTTATACCATAATATATATATATATATTATGGTGTAATAATTTTTAATACATTTAAACAAATCTTACAAAAAAATTAAAATAGAATATATGTTTAATACAAAATATTTAATGTGATGGATGGGCTTGTTTTTCAATTCAAATTGGGGTGTTATCAAAGATGTTGCTACTTGCAATTTTTTTCCAATCACCAAACAAGATCAATATTTTGTCTTTAAAACATCTACAGCAGAAAGTTTCTGGGTAAATGGATATATGTATTTATAACCGTTTTGCCATTTCATTTTTTCAAGACCAATTTGAATTTATTTTTTCTGTCTCAAAAACATGTTTTTGTTAATTCTTTCACACCCCTTCTTGCATAGACTAGCACCTCTAGTGAAGCTTGTCCCACAGTTAGGCAAACACTGCATTAAGTCATTAAGTATGTCATTGTTATAAGTATGAATATAATTGCTTGTACTTATGATGATGTAATCAGTAAATTCTGTGATTGGTCATTACCATTGGTTAAAATCCCTGATCCAATAGTCTGATATATGGAAAGCATTCTTTTTTGTAGCTGATTCTTACAATTTGTGTTCTTTATGTTTATTAAGATAATATATAATATTATAGTAAACATTAATACATTAATAATGAAAAATCCATAAATTTTGGAATTAAAATCTTTCCAACTTGTAATAGCAGAATTCAAAACTGAATCTCATTATAATTCAAGGATTACTTGTATTATGAATAATTACCTGAAGGGTAATAAGACAATCCTGAAGAAACGATCAGATTCTCCTGATAGATTTATAAACCATAGAAGCTGTTAAATGTATTGATAGTTTAAAAATAATAAATATAATAAAAACAATGAATCTGTAATGTTGTATTTGATATTAAAATATAATTGTTTTGGTTCTGCATTTAAATGTTCTTATGGTTATAATTGAGAACTGATATCCTAAATAGTGTGCATATGTTAAGTAATAGATAATAGTGTAAATATCTACAAAATATAAAAATTTCTTTTTACACAAATATCATCAGCTCTAAGGCAGGAATTAGCAATAACAAGTTTTAATACAAGATCTATATACAGTAGGAGCACTTTCGATTCTTATGCAATCCTCATCAGCTACTTAACATAACGGAAAATATTATAGTTCTATAGAA
>WUQG02403893.1:0-17129 GCA_011317285.2 Androctonus mauritanicus | reverse complement strand
AGGAGAGAAAAGTTTTCAAAAGTCATCCCAAGCAATAGTTTCTGGAGAAAAACCCTATGTCTAATTTTCTTTTAGATTTATGCATTGTCATCGACTTTGTACGATAAGGAAGTGCACGGTTTTCTCAGTTGTATACATTATTATTGCCATTAAAAAATGATTAATAATGCATTTAAAGGTTATAAAACTATGTAGTAAATATAAAGAAGTTCATGGACCACTAAAATTTTTCTGCGGACCATCAGTTGGGAAACATTGGTATAGGTTCTCAATATACCATCAGGGGATCTCATTTTTATCTGAGGTGGTATCTATTGGTCTATTTGGATTGCTTTCAGAAGTGATCTCTTATTTAATGAATTAAGAGATCATTCTGTTGAAATTATCATCAAATAATAATCCTGTATGTTGTGTGGAGGCCCAGAATTTGAGTCGGATGCAAGATTTCACTCCCCCTCCTCATTGAAAATTACAAAAGGATTTGAACGAAGTGATACCTTAAAAAGGAAAACAAATGATTAAGGTGTCATACTACTCGACTTGGAGAACCTTGTTATCCACAACATAAAGAAAGAACAATAAACGATAGAAAATATATTTTTTAATTGATAAAATTTTATAATTATTAAAATTAATTTTTGAACTAAAATTGGAGGTGTCTAGAAAAGCAGAAGGATCGATATCATCAAACAATGATGAAACAAGATCACTTTCTGTTAAACAATAGGAGAATATGATCATCTCTTATCGAAAAAACAAAAGATAAGTTCATCTTTCAAAAAGGAAGAACAGACGAGAGGCGATCAAGAGAGAGAAAAGAATACTTTCCAAAAAGATACGAAAAATGTAGCAAAGAGTGATTCCGTGTCCTGTCCTGTCGGTGGACATCCGACGAGGACTAGGGAACGAAGACAAAGAATAATCGTTAAGAATAATGAAGGATTGGAGGATTGAATTTTTTTTATACTCTCTCTCTCTCCCAGGTATGATCTCTCGCGTCGAATAGTTCTCTCGAATATGTTAATGTTATGTTTTATTTTGTGGTTTACTTATATGTATGGTTTACTTTATGTGTGTTTCCGAATCAATTCTTCTATCCTGGATCCTGCACTACTTATGTGTCTTATTTTGAAATTAATATTTCAGATGGTATAATGATTTTTGGGTCATTTCCTGACAGCGGAATTTCACGTGTTGGAGAAACACGTAAAACTTCTCCTGGTGTCAAACTGACAGCTTACATATATACATTGTGGGATCCTTACAGTTGATTAAATAAATTTTATTATATTATAGAATGCAGTATTGGATAACTAGTGATAAGAGTGCAGTTTGTTTCATCCATGTTACAATAAATCTGCCATTGTATGAATATAATACAACAGTTGACTTCTCTGTCATGTCATAGCTAAGGTTATAAGAGTGCAAGAACTGTGATTTAAAGTCCAAGCTAATGGTCTGAGGAGTGCCTTGCCTTTGCAATAGTACATCCTCAATATTCCTTTCGTAAATAACTACTGCAAAATATGAGGCCTACTGGCTACTTCTGCTTGCTTAATTTTTGGGTGATAATTTTTATGTATTTTGTACAGTGAGAATCCCCTCCAAATTATGATTTACTTCCATAAAGCAAATATATTCCAGAAATATTAAATCAATGATAATATAAATACCTATAATAAGAAGTAAATTGATAGGTCTTACCAGGATTTCATTTAGAAACTGCACACATGTTTTTGATAAACACAGATGTGCTCTGGGCAATGTAAGTGAACAGAAAACAAGTCATGTCACATTTTTGGATTAAACCTATCTTACCGGATCATAGTTTGTCATTAATTTTCTTACAAGATTGCTAATATACATGAGATTACATTTACTATTTAGTGGTTACTGTTAGTTGGAATTTATCTGGCAATTTAAAGCATTAATAAAAAGATAACTAATATATTTAAATTTTATTTTGCAATTGGCTATATAATCATTCAGGATAGATGTTAGCCAAATATTTAGATTATAATTGGTCTTTTGATATATTTATCTATTTTTATTATTGGTACTTTTATCATACTGTGAATGTTTATACTATCTTCTGTTATAGGAGTCAGCAAACTTTTGAGATGTAAGAAACAAACTTGTCCCTCACAACAATTTAAAAATTATATGAGAGCCATAAATATATTTTTACAAATAAGGAAAATTTAAAGTAATGTTATATCTTTTTTAAATGGAAAAAATCACACACAAAATTGTTCTCATTGGTTAAAAAGTTTGTTTGGTTTGTAGCTAGTCATTTTTAATTTAAGATTCCAAATTGCCATCAATAATTTGGCTCCTCAATTTACATTTAATGAAATTCATATTAGAAAATGATTGATCACATAAATATGTAGACCTGAAGATTCTTTTAAAATTTTATAAATGAAATTATGATAGTTTTATTTTCAATTTTTGTTTTAGACTTTATTTTGTGGCTCTTTGCTATATACATGTGGCTCACAAGTCATAACACAGTCATATTGCTTTGTATTTTTTTTTTCCTGAATTTATTATTAATTAATTTTTTCTTATTAGGAGGAAACTTCAGAGAATTTTCAAAAGGAAGATTTACTGATCAACGTTCTCGTATAAGGGACTTTAGGGATCGCAGGACAGGATTTGTCAACTCTACTGAATCGGTCCGTCATCCTGAGAACTTGAACAGAGAAGAGTTTCGTGGAGACAGCCAAAGCACTGATGTGAAGCCCATCAAATAGACAGCTTGTGACTGATTTTGCTATTGGTTTCACTATTTTG
The DNA here is from genome assembly GCA_011317285.2 of Androctonus mauritanicus. Taxonomy (NCBI): domain Eukaryota; kingdom Metazoa; phylum Arthropoda; class Arachnida; order Scorpiones; family Buthidae; genus Androctonus; species Androctonus mauritanicus. The sequence continues at coordinate 14,333 of WUQG02403893.1, read as the reverse complement.
CATTCTCCAGTTGGGAGAAGTGGTGGTTTAGAAATGTGACTGTGATTTCACATACAGTAGATGCAGTACATTTTGCTACAGATAGTTCTATCATGGGAAGTGAAGATTTAACACAAAAAAGTTTAAAAAAAATTAAAAAAAACAACCAACCTCGCAAGTAATTACGGCTGCATTTGCAAGTACAGCCATTTTGACTATGGACAAAGCAGGGGGTTAAATGTGTATAGACTGTCCGGATATTATATCCTTCTGGAAGCAAGAATATCAAGTATTTTCTCTATCAATGGTGCCTATATGTAAAATAACTATTCCCAAAAAAAGAAAATACATTTAGTGATTTAGTTGTGTTAATATTTCTGATGTGCTTACCTTTGGTTAGCTTCAGCAGATTTAGTAGCATGTGAAAGTGTGATATAAGTTTTGGGGTAGAATGTGAATGCTTAATTCTGTTAAAATTATTTTTGATCACAAAAATTTGATACAAATAATTTCTCTCCTATGTTTATACTAATTAACAATTAATTTTTTCTTTTTACATTTTGCAGATTCATACTCATCTAACAAGCCATTTCACAACTGACTAGTGATAATTAAGAATAAAATTATTAATTGAGAAAGGATTAAACTTAGTAACCACAAATAATTGCAGTATATTTTGCATGTCACTGTTGCTGTTTAATATATCTTAGCAATAACTTTGCTGTATCAGATAGCCATTCTATGTAATTTCATGTTATATTGCAGAACATGCATATTTTAATTTTTGCATTTTAAATTTGCCAGAATTATAATTTATAAAATATTAAGATAACAATGAAGCTAAACATTGCAAATTTAATTGTAAAAAATTGAAAATAATATATTGCAATTGTGGGAGATTATTTTGGTGCTGAAAATACATTCAACTTAAAAAAAACAACAAAATGTACATTCACTGCCTTGCATCATTTATCTCCTTCCTCTTTTTTGTCTAAGAAACAAATTCAGATAAATAGTTATGTTAGAATTTATATCACCATCATTGAGATTTTTTCAATCAGTGCATAAATATAATACCATTTGGGATAATAGTAAATTTGCATAGGCGTCAAGTAGTATTAAAAAAAGCAGAAAGAATATCGTCCATATTTCAATGATTACTACTACTATTTTCACCAATTTAAAAAATATTATATATATAAAAAAAAATCATGTTTTTTGGAAAAGATTTATTGGCAGTGATAAGGATTGTGTAAGAAAATTAATACTATTTAAATGATTTAAATATAACTCCACCCAAATTTTCACTAAAACTTTCTGCAATTAAGATGGATCAAATTTTTTGTGCAATCAAATGTTTTATAACACTCAGTTTTCATATCAAAAATTTTGAATTTTGGTGATTTATCTGCAGGGTGCTTGTGATTTTTATTTTTATTTTTTTTTTCATTTAATATATTTTTTTCCTTGTCATGTGCTGAATAAATGGTTTACCTCAGTGCTTCGCATATTTATTTTCATGAGCATTCATTACTCTAAACGATGATATAAATGGGGGGGAAATAATCATGGGACTGCAACCAAAGTATTTTCTTATATTTTATCTAGTCTAAAATTTTGCAGTTCAGCCTATATAAATTGAGTAGCAATATTGTCTTTAATGAAAAAGAAAGAAAATTATTATATTGTACTCTTAAGTATTACATTTTTATGAATTAAAAACTAATCGAAGGACTAAATGTACGAATATTCGTTGTATTCCACAAAATGATGAAAATTTATATTGATTTGTATCATAGCCTAATATTAATGATAAATTTGTTCCGTTACAGGAAACTTGCCCCAAATGAGTATGCTGTGTCTACATGAAAATTTTTGTACAGGGTCAATAAGAGTTTTTGCACAAAGTTGTTGTCCTCGAGCGACATTACACCGATTAAAACACACTATGACTTTTGCCATAAGCTGGTGCTAGAGTAAAATATTTTATAAATAATTCTGTTATTTTTTTCAGCAGCTTGCTAAAAAGAAGTGATCGTTAAATTTGTATTTTTGAGCTTCTATTTTGTCTAATGCATCATGAACATTTTAATCGTTAAGATTCTTGAACGGTGTTTCAAATAAATGAAAATATTGTGCGTAGCAAGTTTCCTCGGTGAACAAGTTATCAGTTTAAGGTGGGCTATATGTAAATTTGAGTTACTTTATTATAATTATTATTATTATAAGAAGAATAAAAAATTAAAAGGTAATAGGTGGAATAGATGATATTTAAAAAAAAATTTAAAGCTTTTGCCAGCAATGTCTTTCTGTATTACGGATGCACTCATCTTGAATTGTAACTCAGTACAGTAGAGCCGGTGACATTAGAATCATATGTACAGAAAACAACTAACTGTATTGTAGCCCAAGTAAACTGTTTGCACTGACATTGTTTGTGTACAAATTGAAACTTCCATTTGAATTTTCTGTTGTTGCTTTGTATCATGTACTTTTTAAAACAAAATGACATGGTACCGGCAGTCTAATGTGGTACTGTCCATAATTTCTGGTAGCAGCCAATTTGTAGCTGCAAAAGTTTTCAATTGGATGGATATTTCCACCAGAGAAAGAAAGAGATGCAGAAAGATTATATAAATATATATCAGTATACATTTCAGTGGTATAGCACTGAAAAATTGTGATGTATCCACCCTTCTGCACTCCCCGAAAGCTGTATCATACAATAGTAGTCATAGAACTTGTAGTGTATCAATGTTGATGGCACTCCCATGCAGAAAAAATTGTAGCAAATACAGAGCATGGGTAATTTTCCCGAGAGTGGGGAGCAGCTTTGTGTGTACTTAAAAAAAACTAAATAATAAAAAAAGCTAAACAAAAAATAGTTAGCCTGATAATAGAAGAAGAAATATTTAAAAAAAATTAAATTCAGTAAGTAAGGCAGAAAAATATGCGTCAGTAAACTATTCGTGATGGGCTTCTTGTGAAAAATGTACTTGTGCTATTTCAAAAAGAGGAAAAAATCCAATGTGCAGCTGTACATGTTGTAATGCCTGAAGAGTCTTTGCACTTTATTAAGTTTCAGGAAATGGCAAGTAGGCATTGGATGGAAATATAACATTGCAGACTGGCAATGGATTGTTCTTTGTACAACACGGGTTGCTAATTAATGTATTATGTAATCCAAAAAAAAAACAGAAAGATAAATGCAGATTAAAATATTGAAGTATTTGTTAATCGACAGACTTCTTCACTCGAGTGAAGGAATTGCAGTATATATATATATATATATATTTAAAAAATGCAAAAAAAATCAATATCAATTTATCATTTGTCAAAACCAATGGCTATATTTACCATTGTCTTTCCAAATGTGGCCTAAGATGTTGGTTGGGTTTGGTATGTTACCAATTGTTGAGTTTCCTACTGTTAAAAAATACACAGCGGTCAGTAAAATGTCTTCTGGCAAGAGCACTTGAGTTGTTTTTCTTTCTTATTTCTACACCAGTTTGTCAATACGTAATGTTTTCATAATATATTACTGAAATTTTCTAGTAAAAATCAGCGAGTAATTAATAAAATTATTTACGGTAGAACTTTAGATGTTTTCATCATATTCGCCTGATTTATTAATTCACGAAGAAACTTTTAATGCTAAGTCGATTAAATTCAAATTTGTTGATTAGTAATATTAGACGTTAATTAAAAAAACAGCAGTTTTCAATAAATATCAACTGTTTTTTAGTGAACCAAAACGAAATTAGTTATTTAATGGATATGTAATTCGCATAAGTATGTTTTTAATACCAAATTTTCTCTATTCATAGTTTTTCCGAGATTTTTCGTGCGGATTTCGATAATGCAACTACCAGTCCTGCATAATGAATAATTACGAAGCGAGAATTTAAAAAATGTGTGATATACTGTAGGTTTTTTTTGTACACGCTATTTCTATTTTTGCTTATTTTGACTACTACTGTGTATCTGATAGTTCTGAAGACTAATTTTGTTAATATAAAAGAAAGCTTTTCCTATTAATAAGTGTAAAAACATCGATTTCTTAATGTCGACCCTATGCGCAAAAACGTCTTAATATTTAGATTACTATTCAAAAACTTTTACTGAAACGTTGAAACTTTTTACTGAGATTTCTTAGGGATAAATTAAAATTCCGTGTTAAGAAAAATTGACGAACATTTGTTACTGGCTGAGATTTCCTACTAGATATGAAAGTGCCCTCAGCAAATGAATTTTAATAGGTTCAGTCATTAGAAAACCAGCAGTAATGTCAGAATGAATGATTGAATCTGTTAAAACACTTCATTTTTGAGGAGAAAAATTATCACGAATCCGGTGGCATACAGCGTTATGTGAAGGCAAACCGAATATATATCACATCACTATCCTTCACTCAGCGTACAATTTCAGAAATTAATCATATATCCTCAAGAAATAAAAACCTTTAAAATTGTAATAATTTTTATTTCGATGTTCCGAAGAAACTAAAAATGTTTATCTGGCAATGCTGCACTCACTATTGATTATATGAATTATTTGATGATAACTATACACGTGGCTTCAAAAATTGTCGTTTAATCAATATTATTGCCGATATCGGAACTTCTGAATAGTTTTAATTAAGCATACGATGAAATTTAGCATATCCAGAGGTGAAAAAGTACATGTCATTAAGACGCTAGAGAGATTGGATGATTGCTGATGTAATTATAAGTGGAAGTTGCCATTTTAAGAACCCATTCTTCTAACGGCATGTTAACACAATCAGATTACCGAGATAATTTTTATTAGTGATTTACATGTGTAAATCACTAATAAAAATTAAAGCCTATGAAACAAGCTATGTACTATTTTTTAAATAACCTTCAGTTATATAAAAATAGCACATAGCTTGTTTTATTTCACTACAACGAATGTGGTAGGTTTGTACGTTATCTGTTAAGTAATGAGAACATTATTTTTTGACTTTTCAAGAGAATCTATATTAAGTTTGAAAATTAAATTTAGATGCCTTATTAAACATCTGATATATTTTTATAGCTAATCATCATTTGCTTTACCACAGAAATTTCATTAACAGCAGGTAAAATAGAATATTTCTAATTTCGGTTAAAATACGTAATTTAGGAATAATTTCAAAATATGAAGTATAAAATTATTTATTACGATAACAAAATATTTCATAAGGCACGTAAACTTATTTTGTGATATCCGAGAGGTTAATAGTTAGTTTGGCCATTTTCAGTACCACTTTTGTCATGTTCAGTCATAACAATAGCCACTAGTGTCTTCGACTTTAATGGTACAAGTTTACATTATCGCCATAGAAACGAAAGTAGGACCGATCGAAAGATAAGTAGGAAAAGTTTTCAAAAGGATCGCATCTCTGGTGCAGATATCGAGAAAATGAGTGCCGAAAGTTCGTATGCGTATATCTGTTTTTGACGACGTCAGCTTACTTGTCGCACTGGCACAAGTAGTAAAGGTTGGTTCCCACTATCCGTCGCGGAAAGCGGAACGGTCAAAACAGTCTCAGTTGAACGTAGCGGCAGTTCCGCTTTCCTGTTCCCACTGTCGCTGTAAGCTACGCTTTTCCCAAGATTCCTAGCACCGTTCCCATGATTCATTTCGTGTAAAACAAAATGGATACTAATCAAGGAGAAGCTCTCGCTATTTACCAAATGATGTTAATAGCTGCAGTAAGTGAGGAAACAAAATAAAAAAACTTTAATCTGATTACTGTTAGTTTAATTAATGAAAACTTTATTTTAAATCTATGTTTCACAAATATTATAGTTAACATGCAAAAAAACTCTTGAATTTACTTTCTTGGCTCTACATTCTTGCTTAAAAATCCATCCAAAATAGGATAAATATTCCAATTGACTTTTTCAATATTACTTTGTCCTGCTCCACTGGGTAACTGGAGGGCCCGTTTTTCTTTTTTATCACGCACGCTTTTCCATCTTTTTTGACAAATTCAACTATAAATACTGTATATGTTTCATTGATTTTTATTGATTTTCACCTAATGAAAACATCTATATTTTCTAGTTCAGAATTATATACCTGTTGAATTCAGTTGAGCTGCAATAACTGCCCATCTGTTTTCTTTTAACGCATTGTCTTTATAATGTCCATTTTGTTTATCGTATAAAAATGGAAAGTCCCGAATTGCTTCCACTAGCATAATGTCATCCAAACATCCCGCCATGTTGACGCAATTCAACGTCACAAAATGCAGCGATTTGATTGGTAGACGTTACCTCGACGGATTTTACCGTCGCGGTAAAGTTGAAGTCATGTAGAATCAGGAAGGTAGCGGTTTTAGCGCCGCGGTAGGACGTCAAAACCGCGTTGCTTTCGTCACGGCGTATTTTCCGCCGCGGTTCCGCGCTAGTGGGAACCAACCTTTATACATCTTCGCATTTGTACGCTACTGTTTTTATTCCTCAGAGTCGTTTCGTCGTCGCAACTTATACATAAAATCCAAGAAATCTTTACGAAAATTTTCCGATAAAGGAACAATTTCTTATACTCTACGCCACATTATCTTACGAAATAAAACGTAAAATGAATGAAAAAGTAAAACCAAAACCAAAACTTATCGCACCAGTCTTTCTACCTATCCAGACTCTTCCTTTCAGCTTTGAACTCGTCCACCTCAGATGATTCAGTTTTGGATTTTAGTTTTGTAATTCATTGTACAATACAGGTACTTTTCGTAGACAGATACTGTAATGTAAATTACAGTTTGGACATTATAGTGAGTGAAGATTAGGAGTGTTTTTTTAAGGCTTGAACGATACAATAGACTACCGCACAGTAGTTGCGTATGAAGGACTTGATCCATGAATATTGCATCCAATAAACAAACTAAAATTGATTCTTTATGCCAGAATAACTGTACTTGCCTATCATGGTTAATTAAACTTCGTAATTTTAAATTTTAATGTATGGAAAAAACATATGTAATATAGTATGTAGTTTAATTTTTCTTAATTTTAAGTTTTAATGTATTTTTCAACATTTAAAGTTAAAATAAAAACCTTCACTTTAACGTTAATCTAACTTATACATAATTTTTATCAGCCTTCTCCATAAACGTATCAACGGGCTTCTACTGTATCTTTTTTAATTAGATGGATAATTGACAATAAAATTAATGCGATACGTACACAATCATGAAAATATGGTGTTATACAGTCAGTCACAAAAGTCTACATACACCATAAAAAACAGGTTATTATTATTATAAATACAATATCGATGGAAACTGTTTATAAACATTTAATTGAATGTTAGTTAATGTGTTCGTGTGAGTTAAAGTCAGAAAAATATAAAATTAATAGAAAACAATCAAAAATGTATAAAATTTATAGTCACAAAAGTCTTCATACAGATGAGTAGGAATATAACAAAAACACAGATTGTGCTGTTTGAATATTCAATTAATACTTTGTAATGCCATCTTTTCAATTTATAACAGCCTGCAGTCTTCTAGACATAGATGATATGAGGATGATTGTCGTATTAAATGTAATTTCAGACCAAACTTTCATTAGGGCTTCTTTCAGGGAGTTAATATTATAATATTTTGTTTTCTTAGGCGTCATTCAACCTCACTCCAAAGATGCTCGATTGGATTTAAATCTGGTGATTTGGAAAATTTGGACCACTTAATCTCGGGATAATACAAGTTATTCTTCTGATAAACCGAGCATCTCGTTCATTTAGCTTCCTTGAATATCTAGTTCTTGCTTTACTATAAACATTTCCATTAATAATAGAATTCCGTACGACTGTTTGCAATTTGAATGAATCTTTCTAACAGTTTTTGATATTTCTCCAAAGGATTTCTTTTCATTTTTAAGCTTCACTATAACATTTCGCAGATCTTGTGATATTTCCTTCCTGGAAGCCATTTTGTTACAGGTACTAATATTAACAATGCTAATAGTACTCATAGCAAGCATGAAATGATGCTAGGCGCATAAAACACTCCTTTAATATGTAATTTTATCATATGGAATAAAGTTTTGCATATTGTATGCAGACTTTTGTGATTATTAAATTTTGTACATTCTTGGTTTTTTTCTGACTTTAAACCACAAAACACATTACTTGATAGTCAAATTAAATGTTTATAAACAGTTTCTATCAAGATGCATTTATATATTAATAGCAACCAATTTCTTTATGGTGCATGTAGATTTTTGTTACTGATTGTAAATTACAGGAATTACATCTGCAAAATAACCTTTAATTGATTTTATCTTAAAAAAATTTTTTAGATGAACAACTTATATCACACTGGGTTACTTAGTTATTTAATAACCTTACAACTATTTCCAATGATTAATATACTAAAAGTTTGTCAATGGTGTAAGATGAAATAGAAAACAGCATTTTATTATTTTCAAAATATAATTTAAACTTAAAAAGAAGCTTAATAAAAAATATTAAGTGCAGTACAATTTCAGAAGAAATTTTGAAAATGTATGAATATTCCTCGATTTATTGGAGGAAAAAAAATATTTTTATCATTGATTTCTAATGCCATCTTGTGGAATGTTTTCGCATTAATGCAAATAATTCGATTTATAAATATTTCTTTTTGACACATCTGGGGAAACATAGTAATATATTATATGCCTTGTTGTAAAAATTTATGTACAATAGCGAAGCGTGGATTATAAACAATCGAATGAATTTTTGAACTGATAAGGATTATTATTAATATATAAACGGAGAATACATATATTGTTTTTTAAGTAGCACTGCAGTTTGATAAACATTCATTCTGCTGCTGAAATATGTCTAAAAATTATTCCATGAAAGCTGTTGTGTGTAGCAATTGCCCAGTTCAATACACAAGAATTGGTAGTTGAATAGTTATGATGGTACAGGATTTACTGTAATGATATGTGCTATAACCATCCTTTCTATTGAAGTCTAACTGGTATATAATCAACAGGCTCATATTGTATTTTGAGTCTCGGCCAAAAGGCCGTTCACCCTGCTCCACCATTGAAGATATTACAGGGATCATATTACTGTGTGGTGAATGTTCTCGGCCTAATCATTGCCTGCCACACGGGTGCGGCTTCGCCTGCCACCTCTCGGTCCACGAAGCTAACGAAACACGAATACGGCGGACCTCGTCCTAGGGACATGTCCACCGCATCCTCATCCCGTGCACTGTATCGCCGAAGTGACCTTTACTGGCCGAGAATCGCCATCGCTCACAGAGGAAGCAAAGACACAAAGAAGCTGAACAAATTTGCTAAACTGCATCTACCGTAATAGTTCCCGAAAAGACGGAACATATTTGCTACTATCACCTCTCCTCAAAAGAGAAATCCTCAGGACACCAGCTTGGGCATCACTGCCGCAAAATGCGGCAGCCCACCGGAGGGTCAGAGAGATAGATATCGCCGAACCCTCCACAGAAAGCAGAACTCTTACTCGTAATCACAGCGCTAGGGCAGAACGCGTGACACCGAACCAGCTCATCATGGAAAAGGGCGAGACTCTCCCCGGTTCGATCACCGATGCAACCCAATGTCAGCACTTGACTGGTGAGCCACCGTCGAGACGATATCAACCAACGCAGTGCAAAGACTGGGTTCCTGGCGCCTTGCCATGACCGAATCTCGTTCGGATCATCTCCCCGAGGTTTTATGACTCCCTACGGAAGCAAGCTTCGCCGGCATCTGAATGAACCCACTCACCCCGAGCAAGACCAACACTCGAGTGGGAACCGTGACGGCTTCTATCTCTCCACAGAACAGCCATACGCCTGGGCTCTACTTCACCTGAAACTGAAACTGATAAAATAAAGTGACTTTGTAATGAGCATTCAACATAAACAAGTCGACGAAACTCTGCATCATCATCTAGTGTTCATATACATATTCGAGATGGAGGATGCTCGGAGGGCTGCTCGTTTTATCTTTAGCGACTTATTTACAAAAAATTACGAAGCAAAACATCAAAATTATAAACGCTTACTTTTCATATGATTTATTATAATCGAAAGAAATTAACAAAATAAGTTTTTCTTATTCATAGCTTTACATGGGCATAACCTCGCACTATCTTCGTACAACTCTCGTCATCGAAGGAAAAAGCTACTACTATAGCTTCCATGTTAAAAAATGCAGAAGAAGAATTGTCATTGCTAAATTTATCTATTTTATTGCGAACGAACAGTTTTAAGTATATTTTAAGTATATATATTTTATATATATACTTATATATATATATATATATTTTATATATATACTTATATATATATATATATATTTTATATATATAACAGTTTTAAGTATATATTATTTTTCTGAAAATATCAATCAAAATTCATTAATTTCAATTAAAAGATATACTTTTACCCTTGGAACTAACAATTATTTACCTGTATTGTTTAATTCATATGAGGAAATTCTATTGCTGGAGTCAAAGTTCAAGCAGAAATTAAAACTATTTCCTTATAATCGGAATACTTTATTGCAGAAGTTAGCATAGTGGAGATTTTCCATATCCATCTATTTTTTCCAATAATTCAAGCCATACATTTATTAACAATTGCAGAAAATTTGCCGTATTTCGTACAAAAGGTGCATTTGGTCCTTTAAATATCGTTTTCTATCGACAATAGCGATTGAAGTGTATTCTACTCAGGAATTTTGGGTGTTGACAAAAACACACACAGTTGCGTTAATAATTTTATTTTTCGATAACTTTTAGAATGGAATTTTACTTTATCTATGAAACACGATTAACGTTGTAAATGCCAAACCAGTAGTTTAAAAAACTGTTGTAGCACACATACTGGTTCCTATTTTTGCAATCGAAAATATTGATCAACTAATGCATAGAATATGCCTATACGAATTGTATGAAAGTATAAATCTGGCAAAATGTATCCTACTATCGATCAATCTATCAACTTATATCTACATCAGTAGTTGCCCAAAAACTATCGTGTTATATGTTAAAGTTTTGAATAAGATATAAGTTTTAGTTATATCTTATTCAAAACTTAGTTATATCTTTATGTTTTTAGTTTTTCTCTGTTAATCTTTGACATGTTTCCAATCTTTGTTGTCAACAGCTGATACCACTTTGAAAGGCCTTGTTTCTCCCCGCCACTTTTGTACTTTTGCTGAATACAAAGTCGGTGGCGAAACAAGGCCTTCCGCAAGCTGTTCACCTCTGTGGAGGGGTCAGCCGGATTGCGGAGAAAATGGGGATAGACGGGCCCGAGCCGGATTCCATGATAAATATTTTCAAGGGGGGAGACCCGAGACTCGAAATTGGATCCTCCAGAGTGGAAAGGCGAAGCGTTTCCACGCAGCCAATCTGGCAGATCATGTCTCCAGTTTATACTTTTCAATGTCTATCCTTTCGTTGCCTGCTACGTTTGACCTTGAGAAACAGTATTTCAAAAAGTTTCTGTGTTAAATCTGACGATTTTCAGAAATTTATAAATCGTCATATCGCGCTTATTTTCTGTCGGAAGAAACTGAAAATTTTACCGTTTATACAACGAGTTCCCAACCGTTTCATGCTTGTGAAATCCCTCAACTCTAACTTTATGTATGTGGACTTCCACATACACATATATAATATTTCTAAATGAAATTTATTTATTGGTTAGTAAAAGCTAATACGAGTCTTCGCTCCTTTTCTATGGAAAGAAATTTTTTGCATTAACTAAAGAAGGTTCCAGAAAATAGGAGTTTCAACTAACTGCGAATTTCTGGATCTTTCTATCACATTATTTTATTATTTTTATTTATTTATATTTAAGGAATTATTTTATTTATATTTTATCATGAACACCTTAGCTCATATTATGGATTCTGGAAATGCAATTTTTTTCTTCTGGACCTCCATAAAGCTTATTTGGACTTCTGGGATTCATGTGGACCTCGGTTGGGAAACGCTGGTTTATAAAATTTATAGGTTACTTTCTAACAACGCAATTAATTTTATTCATTTGTTTATTTAAAAGAAGTTTTTGTTTCATTTTTTATAACAAATTTTATAATATTTTTTGAGATTTTTTAGACATTCACTCAAAGTCCTATATCAAGTCTGATGGCTACATTATTACTGACAAGTGAGTAAAACAAGCCATGACTAATGTATTTCCATCCATACTTCATGGAAACATGGATGGAAATATGTTATTCATGAATAACATGATTAATATAATGAAATATTGGCCCATGAAGAATACTTTGATGGAGTGGGATTTGAGACTCGAGCCCGGTCCTCCAGATTGGAAAGCCGAACGGTTTCCACGCAACCCATCCGGCCTCTGTTGGTATATTTAGGTCACTGGGCCCTCAGTGGACATGAGATAACATGTTTGAGAATAAATTGAATATTATGATTAGAAAATTCTCTCTGTCTCTAGGTCTAAGGTAAGCTGAGTCCTTCACGAATAACTTTTCTCTAGGAATTTCGGTCCTTCGACAAATGATTTAATTTTGAATTGTTAATAGATTTATATGCTCTTTAATATTTCTTGTGCATTAACGTCTTGCTCTTCCTCTCGATTTTTTCTTGTCTATATTCCATTTCAGATCAAGTGTGGTAGTCTTTCTATATTCATTCTGGACATATCCAAATAAATTCTTCTGTTTCTTTATAAAAATAATAAATATATATACTTTTATTTATTTATTCTAAAAATCACGTTAATACACCATCTAACGTAAATAATTAAATTAAAATTAAAGAGATAATTTATGATTGCATAAAAGTTATATTATGATCATTTGGAATCATGAGAGATCATGGAAATTATAGATAAAGAACGGAGAGTTAAGATTTTGATACTTTAAGTATATGTGAAATAAATATATTTAATATGATTAAATTTTTAATTTAAAATGGAAAATTTATTTGATCAGTTTCCGGTGAAGTAGATCCCAGGCTCATAGCGGTTCCGAAATTATTGATCTGTTCCTGATAGACTTCAATGGAAACGGATGGTTATAGCACATACCATTACAATAATTCCTGTATCATAATAACTATTCAACTACCAATTCTTGTGCATTGAACTGGGCAATAGTCATAAACAACAGTTTTTTATGGAATAATCTTTATAGATATATCAGCAGCAGAATGAGTTTTTACCAAACTGCAGAGCTACTTAAAAAACAAAATATATATTCTCCGCTTATATATTAATAATAATCGTTATCAGTACAAAAATTCATTCTATTGTTTATTATACACCTTTCGGTATTATATATAATTTTTTTGAAAGAATGCAATTTAAATATTATTAGTATTTTCTCCAATTTTGTGAAAAAGAAATATTTATAAAGCGAATGGATTTCATTAATGTGAAAATTTTCCACTAGATGGCAGTAAAAATCAATGATAAAAGTTATTATTCTTTCTTCAATAAATCAAAGTTTTTGAAATATTTTCGAAATCTCTTCTCAAATTCTATTGCATTTAATACTTGGATTATAATGTTTTCTTTACATTTACATTTTCTTTTGAAAACAATAAAATGCTGTGTTTTACTCTATCTTACACCATTGACTGCTTTACAAACTTTTGTATATATAAAAATAGTAAATATGTACTTTAACAAATAATAAAAAGTGTAAAACTTCTTGTAACTTCTGTACTTCATTTAAAAAGGGTTTTTATCACAGTTTAGTAATACACAGATGGTCAACTCCTGAAAAATCACGTGACAAAAGTACATACAGCGCCCTCAGCTGTAGTTACAGGAACTACAACCCACGTGACCTAACATTCGAATTTTATTTTTTTAAAAATTTTAAAAAATCATTTCCAACTGTGCAGAAATTATATATACTGTATATTTTCAAAATAAATTAATAATTAAAATTAGATTCTGAGAAGTGACAGTGGTTTCGGTTTCTTTCTCACAAGTTATATCGTCTGGTAATCTGTGATCGTTTGATGAATCTTCCTAATCAACAGAATACTGATCTGCCTAAATTGTTTGAAAATATGTCCTCCAGAAGAATTCAATGTGTCATTTGCGGAAATAAAGAATTACCGTTGTTTGGTTTTCTATCCAGACAAGATTTGTAAGTTATTCTGGATATTCGTTATAACTTTAAAAATAATTTAAAAAGTGAGACCGTACTAGTATTGAATAATTCTCGAACTTTTGACTATCTTTGCATTTCTAAGTTACTCAAATTTTAAAAGTAACAGAAAATTCTTAACGAATAATCTAATATAAATTAAAAAAAAACTTGTGATGAATAAATGTAAAATAAAATAGAACAATTAGTAAATTCTTCATCTTATTGCAGATGTGATAA
>WUQG02403882.1:0-17130 GCA_011317285.2 Androctonus mauritanicus | reverse complement strand
CTGAAAGTTTCACAGTGCATATGGTTTGATACTGCGCTTCGCTTCGCTACAGTGTGGAGCGCGACGCGTCCCGTTCCTTTGCTAGCGTGTAACATCTCGTTCTTTGACTTCTAGTTCGTTAGGGATACTTCGCGTGTCTCGACCCCCTATCGATCGATACCATTGTTTTCTGTGCTTGCAATGTATGCAATCTTACCCATTTCCGAATTCACGGATGCGTTAATCGCTAATAGTAGGTGTATGATTCATAACCACATGATGTTTAGTCCCCTTGCACGAGACTGTCATTTACGAGGGGGTTAAACATCATGTGATTATCAAGGTTAACATTTATAGGCCCTCAACCCGCATCACATGAAAAGTATTATTTCAGCTATAAGAAAAATTCTGCCTCGTGACTAAACTGGTTCTCATGACAGTTGTAAGTTTTTTTACTTGTTTTTCGTGTTCTCTGGTGGAATTGTTGTTGGGCACACGCGTTTTGGAATTGTTTCGACACAAGCGTTTTCTTTCTCCAAACACACAATTAACTCACGCCGATTTTTAGAACGTTTCCTTTCCAGATTTAAGAATGTTTGTTTCACTTTCTGTTGTACTTGTTACTGATCACAACAATGGAATGCGATAGCACTGCCTGATGAATATTGGTCAAGTACACTAACCTTTTCTTATTAAACACGTGTTTCGTCTACTTGCGCAAGCCTGTAATTTAGTTCCTCCAGCCAACTGACACCTTGACGTTTTCATCCTTTAAAATATTTTTAAACCCGTCGACAATAAATTTCCATGTCAGAACACCGGAGTTTTTTCCACTGTGAACTTTATATCGAACGATATCAAAAAACACACAAAGATAATTCCCGTGTTATCGTAATGACGGGGGTTTAAAAATATTTTTTGACGTAATTGACCTTTCTTTCGCGACATTCTTTTGACGTAACCGAGTTCGTACGCACTTCGAGATAAAGATAAAATTAAAACAAAGTATGCAAAAAAACCAACTTCCATTCTAATCATTCGGTTATCTTGTTTTGTGTGGCATACACGTGAAAGCTCTAAATATCGTGGATTTTCAGTTATTTTACCTTCAAACGTGGTTAATTCGACCTTTAATCTGAGGGCTTCTCGTATTAATGGGGACGAAGATTATAAACTGATGTGTGTCCCAATTTAACTGATTATCTGGTTACAGTGAATATATCCGTTCCCTTTCAGAACAACAATGGAAAAATATTCTGCAAAATCGACTTAAAGAGCGCACTCCATTGTTTTGATGTCTCACATTTTGCACGTTTTTTTAACGAAAGATGAAAGTCGTATTGATCTAGTAAGTTGGATCTTGTAGAAGCAGTTTCTGTAGTTCTTTCTGTGACTGTTATCGATAATACATCCACAATATCGAGCTCGTATTTTGCATGCAGAAACGTTTCAGTTGCTGCACCAAACATTGCCATTCTTTTGTGCTATAAAAGTAGATGGATATAGAGTATATGTCATTCTTTTGTGCACTAAAATTAGACGGATAAAACGGTATATGTCATTCAATTGTTGTCAGTAAAGTTTGACAAATAAATGACGCGTGACGCAACTTTTCACTTGTCTAAAACTATTTATTTTCCATTTTTTTTCCCCCAGTTAGGTGAATCAATAAACACGATCTTTTTTTTTTATAAACCGATGTTTGTTTAGTTAACACGTGCTTATTTATCGTCGGAAGCAGGACGTCACCCGTTTCCAGACCGGAAGTGACGCATGGCTTTGGTTAGTTTGGAAGAACAGAATCGCCTGTTTTAATAGAACCACTTCATCCAAGAATTTTGCGAATTGTAAGTGTACCTATTGTTTTTATAACACGAACTAATTAATATCCGCGTGTTTAAAGGCAAATTTCACACGTCGAAAGCGCACAGAGAATTGATGGAATAGGAGTAATACCCGTACTCTGTTAATAATGCAAACAGCTGTTATTGAATAAGGTCGCGATATTTATTATACCTCGTACATGAACATCACGTGTAACTCGATCCGTCTTCAATAATATATATATATATTTTTCTTTAACGTATCGTGTATCTCGTTTCTGATTGGCTACACGTTATACATATGTATATACTGTATATATATGTGTGTGTGTGTCGAAAGTATTTCTGATCGGTTACGTTCATTGTTTCTGAGTAATTCCGCTTAACATTTTGTTCTAAGATCCTGTTGAGAAGTGTTTCTGTTGAGGACGAAACTGGTAACTTTCGATGCGTGTCTCCTTTAGTGAGTCAGTATCGCCAGACATGACCTTCGTTAATGACAGCTGCCAGACCAGACCATAATAACTCAACAGGCACCACAGTAAACTCATTCCGGCACTGGACGTTGAACGTTGATGTAGTAGCCTCACCAGTTCAGGTAAAAAAATAAATTTCTGTTCGCTCCTCTCAATTTTTTTTTTTTTTGAGCCTTAATTTCGGTTTCTGATACGTATACGGTTGGCGCTACGCTCTAAACGTCATCACGTGATGTAATGCCGGTTAATTAGGATAATCTAGATTTATCTCTGGTGGACTATGGACCAAAACTCGAGACGCGTCCGGCGAACTTTAAACACTGAATTCTTTTAAGAATTACACAACGATCCAATAACCTACTTTACTTCCTATTTACGTAGAAACTCTATACGGCGCCAGAATTTTGTGCTAGTTCAAACTTCAAGTTATTTCTATAATTACGCCGTTAATAACTCCATAAAATTCATAACTTCCTCTCGTATAAATGAAAAGCAATTAATGCGATAATTGTTAAATGTAGTAATTCATTATGTCTTGTTAACTTGATGAAAATTATTAGTTGTCAAACTTTGAACTTTCCTTTTAACTTTTTCCTTATTATAAAAAAATAATAATAATAATTGATCAGTAATCGTTTATATTATATTATAATTAGCAGCGTTTTAATTGTGTTTGATTGTTCTTTTTGTGTACTTATTTTGTTTTTAGTTTTTCACGTGTAACCAGTTAGGAATTTCATTATAAGCGGAGATCACGATTTTGAGTCGAGTAGTATGCTGTTGTCTGGAACTGTGCCAGGATGATCTTAGTTACTGGATTTCCCCATTTTTGGGATGACTCATTTTAGCGCTCCGACTGACGATATTTCTTTAAAAAAATGGATAAATTCGCTGTTGTCCGTTTTTTGTCTATTGAATATTTCGGTAATTAGACAACTGATGTCAATTTTTTTTTTTTTTTTGCCTATTGAATGTTATGGTAATTATCCACAGAAAAGTTATGATTTTTTTGGAAAGTTATCGTTAGAACTTATAGGCAAAAAATGAACAACAATTATTACTGTATATAATTGTTGTTAATTTTTTGCCTATTGAATGTTATGGTAATTATCCACAGAAAAGTTGATTTTTTTTGGAAACTTGTCTTAGACAACTGATTCCATTCTTTGTTTATTGAATATCATGATAATTATCCACAGAAAAGTTGATTTTTTTTTTTGGACACTTGTTCTTAGATAACTGATTCCATTGTTTGTTTATTAAATATCGTGGTAATTATCCATAGAAAAGTTGATTTTTTGGAAACTTGTCTTAGACAATTGATTCCATTCTTTGTTTATTGAATATCATGGTAATTATTCACAGAAAAGTTGATTTTTTGCAAACTTGTTCTTAGTCAACTGATTCCATTCTTTGTTTATTAAATATCATGGTAATTATCCACAGAAAAGTTGATTTTTGGAAACTTGTAGACAACTGTTGTCCATTTTTTGCATACTGAATGTTATGGTAGTTATCCATAGAAAAGTTGATTTTTTGGAAACTTGTTCTTAGACAACTGATTCCATTCTTTGTTTATTAAATATCATGGTAATTATTCAGAGAAAAGTTGATTTTTTTGGAAACTTGTTCTTAGACAACTGATTCCATTCTTTGTTTATTGAATATCATGGTAACTATTCACAGAAAAGTTATGATTTTTTTTTGGAAACTTAAATCTGTATTAGACAAAAATGTTTGACACCACTTTTGTCAGATAAAATACTTATGAATGGAAGTTAGTTTTTGTTCAACAAAAAAAAAAAAGTGTTTGAAAATTTATTTATAGCAAACAAAAACTGGCAATTGACTTTTAGTTAATGAAGAAATATTAGAGATATTTTTAGGTAAAAAAAAGTTCAGTACTGATTTCTCTAAGACAAAAGAAAAATAAATAAAAAAAAATGTCTGCAAATGACTGAAACAAGAAAAAATTCACTAGCAATTAATTTTTGTTAAACAAAAAATTCAGTAACAAAATTTTTTGTAATGGTTTTTTTTTTTTTTTTTTTTAAACTGGAGCAGAAAAATATTTGTGTTTGGAAACTGATGTGATGCTGCACATGAAATGTTTGTTCGTTAGCTTATTTTTATTAAAAATAAAATTACTGGAAAACAATTCATGTGAACGACAACTGAATTTTAAAACAAGAGAGCAATTTAAAAACTGATATTTGGTAAACATATTGTTTAGCAAGCATCAGTTGCCAGCTAGAAAGTATTCGCAACTTGTTTCGACTGAATTGAAATGTTTACTTTTAAGAAAACTGTGTAGTCGCTGATGTTTATCAGATAAATATAATTATTAATTAATTAAAATGTTAAAATTTTCTCCATTAACGTATTTAAAAGAAAAACATGTTTAAGTAACTAGCTGTTTAATCAGGAAGACTGTTAGTTAAATATGATCTTTATAATTAAATTTTTACAGATCTTTCCGTTACATTTGAGATTTTAACCGAGTTACAAGAAAGGTAAATATTTTTATTTATTTATTTTAAGTGTAAAAAAAATTATTGAGTTAACATTTATTGTTAAATTCTGTTTTGTTTGGATAGATAATGAAGTTCGGGTGCACAGGACAGTTAATGGCGAATTTTTACGCCAGAATGGGAGTGTTGATAGGTCGACATCCTGGTTACTTTATTTTAATTCCGTTTCTCTTAACCGGACTCTTAGCCACCGGAGTGAAAAGGTTTCATTACGAACAAGATCCCGAATATTTGTATACTCCTGTAGGAGGCGAAGCGTGGGAGGCCCGTAACAGGGTAGAAAAATTGTTTCCTCTCAACGCTTCGACGTCGTTCGATCCTGGAAGGACGACTAGAATCGGCAGGATAGGCTGGGCTTTGATAGAAGCCAAAGATGGAGGTACCATGTTCAGGAAGACGATCCTTCGCGAAGTATTCAAAGTCCATCGAATGATCAGCAACATAACTATAGAATGGGAAGGAAAGATGCTAAAGTATCGCAACCTGTGTGCTAGAAATAACGGAGAATGTTTCAAAAACGACATCCTGGTAGTAGGAAAGAGAATGCAAGCCTTAGAAAAACGAACGAGGAAACTTAGATATCCTATAGAATTCAATCCGAGAACATATAATTTCACTTTTTACGCTGCCAATTTAGGTGGAGTCACGTTAGACCAAGATGGATTCATCAGCGTGGTCAAAGCCATAAGGTTGATGTATTTCCTAGATTATAGCGATCCAGTGAAGGAAAAGAAGGCTCTCTTGTGGGAAAATGCCTTCTTGGACAAAGTAGCCTCAGCCAGTTACGAACATATTAAAATAGGAAGATACGTATCATTATCGCTTGAACAAGAACTGAACAGAACAGTACTTTCTCTGTTACCAATGTATTTAACAGTAGCTGTGATATTGGTGGTATTTTCTGCAATTACCTGTGCCACAACTGATTGGGTGAGAAGTAAACCATGGTCTGGAATATTAGGATTGATATCCACTGCTATAGGAGTGATTAGCGGTTTCGGTTTCATGATGTACTGTGGAGTGTCTTGCATCGACATCAACGTGGCCGTACCATTTTTAATGGCAGGTGAGTGTCAGTTTTAAAAATGCCAAAACGATCGCAATATCGTCGTTCTAAAATTGCGTTTTTTAATGTTTTTTTATAGGTATAGGAATGGATGATACGTTTGTTATGCTAGCAGCGTGGAGGAGGACTGATAGAAACAAGAACGTTGAAGATCGGTTAGCCGATGCTTACTCGGAAGCTGGAGTTTCTATTACTGTCACATCCTTAACCAACTTTCTTTCTTTCCTGATCGGAATAAGCACTCCGTTTCCTTCCGTTCGAATTTTTTGTTCCTATGCTGCCATATGTGTATTCTTTACATATCTCTACCAAATAACATTTTTCGGAGGAACTATGGCACTGAGTGGATTCGCCGAAGAAAAGAAACTGCACGCAGTCATCTGCTTGCCTATAGGCGAATTTAAAACAGGTTAGAATTCGAGTTCAATTTTGTTTTTACATTCCTTTCATGGATAATAATATAATTTTAATGTTTCCCTATTTCAGAACGTAAAAATTGGCTGGTGAAAGTTCTGTGCAATTCTGGTAGTAACAAGGATAATGTGGAAAGCAAACACGAGCACATGATAATGGTATTCTTTCGAGATCAGTTTGGCAAGTTACTGAGCTGCACAATTGTTAAGGTCTTGGTTGTGTTGTTTTTTGTGGCCAACCTCGGAGTTTCTTTCTGGGGTTGCACCCAATTGGAGGAAGGTATCGAATTCATAAGACTCTTTCCATTAGATTCTTATGCCGTTACATTTTTTACCATGTACAACAAAAACTTTAATTTTTACAAAGAAAGAATTCAGGTGATTGTGGACACCCCTCTCGACTATTCCGATCCAACAATTCAGTTACAACTAGAAAACGCCTTACAGAAATTCGAAAGAAATCGTTATATATCTAACTCTTCGCTATCCGAATCCTGGTTGAGGTTGTACATAAAATTCATAAACGAAGCATCATACTTTGTGAAAGATTACAATGTGAAGACAAAAGAAGGTTTTATAAAAGGTCTAAGAGATGTTTTCTTGAGAATCCCAGCGGCAGAAAGATTCAAATCTGACATTGTCTTCAACCAGAATGGGACAGAAATCTTAGCTAGCAGATTTTTCATTCAGACGAACTACACAGCACATCCCAACGACGAGATCAACATGCTACTGGAGTTGAGGAAACTAGCCTCAGATTTGCCATTTCATACCTTCGTGCAACATTACATGTTCATTTTTATCGACCAGTTTTTAATGGTGGGCAAGACAACTTTTCAATCTATAAGCGTGGCTGCAGCTGTCATGATGGTGGTTTTCCTCTTCTTCATTCCCAGCATCAGTTGTTCCATATGGACTGCTTTTACCATCATTTCCATAGAAATCGGTGTCATTGGCTACATGACATTGTGGAACGTGAATCTCGACACCATTTCTATGATAAGTCTCATCATGTGCATAGGTTTCTCCGTAGATTACGCGGCTCATGTTTCCTATTGCTTCATAACTTCGCCTGAACAGACTGGTGATGGAAAGATGCGCGATGCACTGTATGCCGTGGGCTTTCCTGTCATACAGTGTGGCGTGTCGACCATACTTGGAATCTCCGTTTTAATCATCTCACCTTCATACGTGTTCTTCACCTTCTTCAAAGTTGTCTTTCTGGTAATTGTACTTGCCATGATTCACAGTCTTTTTCTGTTACCAGTTTTGTTGTCTGTCTCTCACGATTGCTGGAGGAGGAGGAAGCGCACTCCGTATCCCCATAACAACGAACACGTGGCGGTATCGCCAGTAAAAGAGCAAGGTTTGACAATGCCAGAAGCCGAAGAACTGTTAAACAAAAAAGCAGAGGTGAATGGAGTCATCATCAGTGTACTGTGACTCTGTACGTGTCCATTGAAAATCTTATAACTTCTGTGAAGACATTTTGTGTATATATATAACTAGTCTGTATATAACTTATTTAGTTTTGAATCGTGGCGGGACCACCGAAGGTGAATACGATCCAAAATGTTAAACATTCATAATATTCACCATAATATCGAAGATATCGGATGTATGAAAGGTTACCAAGTTTATTAAATTTCATTTTCTTTCACTTTTATAAATATTCTTGAGTTAAAATGCTCTCAAAAAGAAAAGATTTAGGTCAGTTCGTATACAATTCGAGGTAAAAAAAAACAAATATATATATATATGGAAGAAAAAAGTGTTATATTTACACTCGACGGGTTTCTAAAATTAATGATTCCTTGACACTTTATTTATTTTATTAATCACAAGAATTATTTATGTTTTAAAATAAAGTGCACAAACTTGTTTTATTGTTATATATTGTATCTTTTACTTTTATTAAAATATTGGACCTCACATTATCATAGTGCACAGTAACATTTTTGTGTTCATGGATTTTAAGTTGTAACTTTTCAGTTTGTCTTGCGTTTAAACTGTTTGAATGGCATACTGTAGAGGGAAATTGAAATTCTATAATTAAAATTCCCGATGAATGTCAAGAAAACCTGTTATTACAAACGTGGCAGTAACCACATTTGATATTTCTAAAGTTTTCGAAATGATATGCTGGAAACGAACCAAGTTTTTATCATGAGATGGTCGACCTTGCTTCTGTTTGACAGTAACTGAAGGCTATTCAAATATGGTATTAAGAATGTGATTAACGCCCGTGGCATTCATAATTTTAACTAGTGATAAGTTCAAATGTTGTTCAAGGTATTTATCATTTTGTCTGGTTTGCAGACCATACAAAAGTGAAACTCGTTTAACTAGAACCTGTGTAAAGTTCATACACATCTCGAGTGGTCATAAAAGTTCGAATCCGTGACATTGAACCTGATTTGTTTTCTTATGCTTCTTTCAGTTGCAGTTGATGGATAACAATTCGCAAAGTTGAATGAACTTCCATAAACAAAAGATGGTGATGGAGCCAGACTGAAAAACACCCGAGGGCATTCTTGAACTGCTTCATAGTAATCATTGTTTTATAGTTAAATTGATCGTAATCTTTAAACTCATTTATCATGTGTATTTAGCGTTGAAATTTATTCAAGAAAAAAGCAACTACGTAAGGAAGTAGCAAAAAAATTTTTTTTTTATTTCGTTATTTTACTAGATGACCTCGAATTCGAAATGATATTTATTCTAACCACTAACTGAAATTGTTTAGCAAGATTTTTTTGCCATTACACACAGTCAAACTTAATTCCAGAATTCCGAGCACAAAATAAGGACGGGCTCGTGTAAAGGTAAATCTTCCTGGATATGCTACAAAAAAGGTAAAAGTCTCCCTGATTACCTTGGTAGAATACCTTCTGAATGAATGCCCTTTGAGCTTTTGAAAGAATATCCTTGATTAATTATATTTATGAATGAATAATTTTTTTTTGAAGATTAATAGTACTTTTGGCACTAAATTTTTCATCTATATTAAAAATTATTCTGTACGCGTTGTTTCCACCCTCATTATAAATGTAGAACTAAGTATTTTGTTCGCTGAGGATCGTTTAACAGAAAGTTTAGACATTCTATTAGTTTAATGACCCAATTTTTAATGTTATAGATACCTAAAGGATGTTAGGAATGATTATTATTAGCTTCTTGAGTATTTACCTCGCAATTAAATATATAATCGGACCACTTTTAATGAAAATCATCATCATAGATATCTAGATAAAGCTTCAATAACGATTTGATCCTAATATTTTTTACACCGTGATCCTAAATTCCCTAATTTATATCGGTTTGGATAAAACTTTCGATCATTCAATGCTTACGTTCAATGACTCTTCAAGTTATCAAATAAACACTTTTCTGAATATTTATTCTTATAGTAGTATATCTATTCTCCTTCACAGTTACGAAAAAATCGAGTCATCTTGCATGTAGTAGTAGTAGTAGTAGTAGTAGTATTTATCTGAATTTTATATTTAAGATAAACTTGCAAACTCAGTCGGGTCACTGTACTAGAATCACACTTGTTAAATATGGGATATCAAATTCTATGTTCTAAACTAGAAATCGATACAATATTTAGAATATTATTATTATTATTTACTCTACCACAGTTTCAAAACTATTATACTCTATTACGCTTCACAAATTACTTATATTTTAATAATATTTGCAACTAGTAGTCTCTACTAATGCATAAATAAATGAATAAAGAAAAGTTTAACACTTGTGCCAGTTCGAAAGCCTAACAATTAGTGCAGCATGTTAATAATTTTTAACGAACGGTTTAATTATGGAGACTACGATTATAGTTTTGACCATGAAAAGTAAAAAAAAATTTTTTTTGGATACTTTTCATGGTCGAAACTATAATTAAACTATTCACATGTTTTTTTTTTGTTTGTTTGTTTGTTTTTGCTAATAATAAGCACAAAACTTATATTTTTCGCAGTTATATCCGTCGTGTTAATGAGATGTAAGATATTTCCAGCAGTTCTCCATGTAGTTTGTAAACAAACTAACATAAAAAATTATTGTAAAATAAAGTGGTAGCATTTTAATGAACCGATTTATTAAATGGTTTTTTCCATTTAATAAATCATTTAATCAAAAAACTTTATAAATTGTTCGAAGAATTCCTACATCAATATGAACTGTTCTGTAAATTAATCTTGTGTACGAAAATGTTTTCATTGCTTTGTTAAAAATCGAATAATAGTATATATATTCTACATTCTTAATTATCTGTTTTTTTTTATTTTAAGTGTATTATTTATTTAGTTTATTTATATTTTAAGTATAAACTGTTACCTAGTCCACGACCTTGGAACGTTGTCGTCAAAATCGACCGCCATTATTATTATTATTCGTAGTATACGGTGCTGCCATCTCTTTATAAAAATTATTAATTCCAAATAATATGCAATAAAAAAAATTTACAAAAATTAATGTTGGTTAAAACAGGAAAATGGAATATAATAATAAACTTTCTCATTTTTATTATAACTTTTGTGTAATTAATTTTCATATTGTTTGAATAATGCACAACTTCGATTTAAATTGTTTATAACGAAACCGAAAGTTAATTGTTACCGGTATGTCTCTCTAAATTCATTTTCCTGTTGGCAAAAAAAAGCATTGCACGATTTTATCGTATACCTGAAATGTGTTTGATATTCTAGAAGGAATACATAAATCGTTCGGAGAAAATTTCTCTTCGAAAGGAAAACAAAAGGTTTGTTCGATGAATGGAATTATATGGAAGGTAGGTAGATCTGTTCGAGGAATAAATAAAGGAAAACGTGATGATTTCACAAACTTTTTCAATAGTC
Organism: Androctonus mauritanicus; assembly: GCA_011317285.2. Lineage (NCBI taxonomy): Eukaryota > Metazoa > Arthropoda > Arachnida > Scorpiones > Buthidae > Androctonus > Androctonus mauritanicus. The sequence goes on along the minus strand of WUQG02403882.1, from coordinate 5,980 downwards.
CAAAATCTGTTAAGTCATTCTCTGCAACTTGTTTATTATTCAGAAAAAAGTAATAATTTTATTAAATATTATTAATAAGTATTTTGCCATTTTTTAGGAAGTGTTATAAGACTTTCCGGATTTGGGAATCTTCCGGATTAGTTGCTTCCAATATTAGTTGTTAATTTCTCCAGCTAACGATGTTGTGTTAGCAAAACTTCCTTTTGCCATTTTCCATGAAGTGTTATAAGACTTTCCGAATTAGTTGCTTCCAGTATTAGTTGTTAATTTCTCCAGCTAACGATGTTGTGTTAGCAAAAATTTCTTTTGCCATTAATTCCAGAAAGTGTTATAAGACTTTCCGGATTTGGGAATCTTCCGGATTGCCAGTACGTATCTAATATTCGCATGTTAATTTCTCCAGATAGCGATGTTGTGTTAGCAGAATTTTTTTTTTCGCCGTTTTATCCATGAAGTGTTACAAGACTTTCCGGATTTGGGAATCTTCCGGATTAGTTGCTTCCAATATTAGTCGTTAATTTCTCCAGCTAACGATGTTGTGTTAGCAGAAATTTCTTAATGCAAATTCGAAAAGACAAAAAAATTACGCTATTTTTTAATATATTCAGAAACTGTTTTGCTAAAATTATAACTGATTTTGAATATTGTTTGGACTGTTTCCAACTTTTTTTTTAATTAATAATTCCATAAATTTTCCCGATTGCTGTTCGATATTATTATTATTATTATTATTATTATTATTATTCAAGAGTTTTTAATATCAATAATAATTATTATTGCGTGCCAAGTCCAACGGAAACAATCATATTTATCACATCCTCCAACAAGTTAAGAATTGTTTTAGTTGATTCACAAATATAAATTGTTTCAATCACATATTTTTTTTAATTAAATTATATAATAATCGTTTATAAACTTATAAATAAATATCGATATTACAAAAAGTTACCCCATCAAAAGGTTAATTACTGAATTACGAAACTTGCTGAATTCTTTGTTAGTGTGATGTGACACTAATATTTACATCAGTGATGATGATGATAATAATATCAATGCCTTAATACAAACAAATAACAACTTTATTATGCTGTACATCGAAGTTACATTTTGAGCAATACAAAAATCATATCAGTAATAATATAAATTTATTGTGTCATCAACATATTTTTGATAAATATCGACCTAAAAAAAAAAAAAAATACAAAGTTGTAAATGATTGCACCTGAAAATGCTTATCATATACTATAGATTGAGTGCAGTTATTTTATAAACACGTTTTTACAGATTAAAATTCTATGAATGAATTACTTCATACGAAGTTTAGACATGACGAAATTTGTTCACAGTTTTCTTCTACACGAATAACTGAACTGTTATGGCAACTCTGATTATGTTTAGAACTTCCAAAACGGCTGAACAGCTTTAGAAAATAGACATTCTGATTTTTATTTCAAAGTCAAGGGCATACAAAAGACGCCCGATTATCCGGGTTGCGGATTAAGCGGGGATAATATGGTTAATTATCGATGTTTTTTATCTTAGATGCTATCTAAAGGATTTTTAAACGTTTCAGATTATTTTTTTTAATTATAATAAAGAAATTATTAAAAAAAGATATATAAAAGAGAGATATTATATATATTTCTTTCTTTATATATATTTGGGGATAAAAATTAGAATCAAAATTACAAATGTTGCAATAATTCCTTGCCTCAAATAATCCAATTTCTTGCTTCTTTTTTTCAATAAATTATAGAATATTTGGATGTATAGCATGTATGCAATTTATTTATTTTTTAATATTAAATGCATATTGTCCATAATCCCTCCTTTATTGAGTATTTTCGGATTATCCGGGATAATTTATTTCCACAGTCCCCAGTTAATCGGTAGTTTACTATATATATACATCTCATCATATTTTATGATATTCAATGGAATTCACAGTTTTCAGAAAACCGGAAAAGAATGTTAAAAACATTAAAACATGAGATTAATTTAGAAAATTTTTCCTATCTCAAAATGTTTTAAGATAAGAAAAATAAAAATGTGATAAAAATTTTTACAGTTCAGTTTGTTTTATATAGATACAATATTATGTATCCTTATTATTGTTTATGTATCTATTCTTTTTTCCTGTTAATGCTTCTTCAACTGTTTACTTATTGAGCAATTAAATTTTCACTTTCCTTGAACTTCTTAATTTGCATTTGTCCTACTTGCCTTGAAGAACGTTTCTTCTTCCTCCTTTTTGTTTTTTTATCATCTTCCATTACTTTATTATCTATACGATAACTATAAACAGTTCAATTTCTACGATCTAGATAGTTTAGATTTAGTTTTCTCGATGATGATCTATTTGCATACGCTAACTGATGTAGTTAATGCTAATCATCCTTGAAAAATATAACCAATAAAGTCTTTAAAACGTTGAAGCATTGCGTGGCTTGCTATGGTGATCCACGTTATGTTTTAATGTCGATTAAATTTTACTTTATTGCATTTTAATAAATATTAATTTCGATGACCTAGTTATCGCATAAACTATATTTTTCGCTCTCTCTAGCGTTATCCGAGGACAATGCTTATTTTTTACCCACAAAAAATTGTTTTATAAATTCATTCTTTATATTTAAAGCATGAAATGATAATTTTGAAAGCGATGTAAATTTATTAACTAATTTTATTTTTAATATGGTAAAATTATCAAAACTGTTCTTCAGAATACTGTATATAAACTGTATTTTCGTTTTTCTTAAGTATTATCGCCAATCTCTTCCTTAAGCGATTTTCTAAAAGAAAGCATTCTCCTCTTAGAATCTGTCCTAAACTTTTGTCTTTTCTTTAACTTTGCCATAAATCTTTCCGCTAAAGAGAACAAAACAGGTAGCAAAAACAGAGCATTTAATGTTGCAAACATGATGACTAAGAATACTATTTTGAAGAAACAAAGAAATATATATGCAGATCCAAATGCTAAAGGTATGATACTCAAAATAGTGGACGCACATCCTTGAAAAATTGGCATTCCGATATTTTGAAGAGTTAATTCTATCCCGTGTTTTTTGTTTTTTCTTCTGCAGAGTATATAGGAATGAGACAAATGCGCGATATAATCGATCGAAAATCCTATACAGATGATCAGATTCAACATGGCTACTGTATCCAGTTTCACATTCCACACGGTCATATATCCAATTACACAAATTTCTATGGTAGTTACGATAAATCCTGCTAAAACTACGCATACAATGTTTGGTATGAAAACGGCAAATATGGCAATCATGGTTATTGCAGTCACTGTTATGGCTTGAAATGTCACACTACTTACCATGAGAAATTGATCCAGCAACGGGAACATATATTGAAGATAATGTATCTCAAACGGATACTTATTTCCGATTCTTCTAAGATCTAGAAGCATTTGCTTTTCTTCTTCGACTGTGTTAGTGATGTTGCTTTGCACTAAAAATCTCGAAGCAGTAATTTTCGTGCCCGTTTCATCGAATTCCACATCATTCTTTAGTCTACTGACTTCTGGAATCTGAAAGAACACTTCACGAAGAGCTTTATTGAACTCGATTTCTGAACTTAAATTGTATTTCTGTAAATAAAAGTAAGATGTAAAATCGTTCTGAAGTTTCAGAAATTCCCTTAGCCAACTTTCTGTGAATAATCTGGTGGTCATGAAAGGACTGGATTCTATATCGTTTAGTAAATTTTCTATCGAATTCTGTACTTCTGGATCAGCATAGTTCATAGGTGTATTGACAATTATTTGTATTCTGCTTTTGTATTTGCTGAAGTACTTGATATCAGCTGTAAAAAAATCTCCTATGAACGAATCGTACGGGAAGAATTTCTCGAAACTTACACCTTCTTCAAGTTGAGTGCTAAAATATGCACCGAATGCTAAGTAGATACTGAAAATCATTATGATTATCATTCTTACAACAGTTTTCTTCATGTATCTTCCAATTAACGTAAAAATGTATACAAATGGAGAAGTGAACGTTGACGATAATGATTGACCTCCATTACACAGATACCTCTTCAGAAAAGATTGTGAATTATCTAGAAAACAATAATTTAAATATAAGAAAAATTTCGATAGACATGAATTAAGGTTATAAATTTACCTTCACAGTTTTCTTTAATTTTGAAGAAAAAAAATCCATGTCGACGATTTTTCTCAGCTTGGCCGCATAGTGCCAACCAGCCACCAAAAAATGTCAGCTGAAACACATAAGACATAAAAATTGAAGAAGCAGCGAAGATACAAAATATTTTTATGGCAGGGAATGGGGTGGCCATTCCGATGCAAACACATATAAAATTTGTCAGTGATGTAACAGTTATGGAAATCGCTGATTCAGCATAAGTTTCCGCTAATCGTTCTGAAACACTTGCATTTGTATTTGTATGTCTCCATGCTGCCAACATCACAAACGTGTCATCGATGCCTATCCCTAGAACAAACAACAAACACAAACCAAATAAATGACAGAAATACCTCACAATTAGTTACTTAAATCAATATTTAACATAAACTGTATAAAATATGATATAAAAAACAAAATTAAACTTACCCAATAATAGAAAAGGAACAGTAAGCGATATATCTATGAATGGAAATCCACAGTATATAACAAAACCAAAACCACTTCCAAGAGCCAAAACTACGGATATAATTCCAATAATTCCTAACCATGGTTTGCTTACAATCCAATCAGTAGTGCAGCAAGTGATTATTGAAAAAATTACCATAATAATTACAAGTATAACATACAGAGGTATAGCAGCCAAAACTGTACGAGTAAACTCCCATTTGACAGCATTAGAAGAGAATTTATAAATTGTAATATTGTCAGCCGTTATATTATTTATCACGGTTAAAAATAAATCTTCCCATTCTTCGTTCAGTTTCGTTTTTTGTGGATCTGTTGCATCCAATACATACAACAAACGTACGGCTTTGGCCGAAGTGACATAATCATATTCATCTACAGTGACTCCACCAAGATTGGAGCTATAAGGTATGATGGTATAAGCAGATGTTGTTATAGGATACATAATTATTCTGTACCCTTTATGAACATTACTTATACGAATTCCATGTGTAAGAATCTCGTTGCGAAAGCAATACTTCCCGTTCTTAGCACACAAATCATTGTAAGACCAAGTGCGATTGTCTTTGTTTAATTTTATACCTTCCATTATTTTGTTGATTTCTAGAACTCTCTCGAACATGTCTTTACGAAGCATAGATCCACCGTCGTTTGCAGTAATGATCAACAAAACCATATTATTGAAATCGGACATTCTACCTAAGTCGAAATCTGTGCTGTAATTCATGCGAAATTTATCTTCGACTAGTTTTTTCGCTCTCACTGATTCGCTGTCAGTAGGATTGTAGAGATATTTAAAATCCTGTTCGTATCTTACGCGATGGAATCCCGAAGACAGTATACCAGTGATTATGATTGGAACAATGATGAAGAGTAACGGTCTTTGAGCAACTATATATCCAAGTTTTTTATAAGTTTTCGAAAGCAGAATATTTGCGTAACTCCATCCCATTTTTTAGCCTGTAAAGAAATAAAAAAAAAATTAAAAATGGTTATCTAAACTGAACATTTTTGGGATAAAATATAAAATAATAATAAACGTGAATAGAAGTTAAAAAATTTGTTGATATTTTATAAATTAACTGTTAAAAACATGTAAAATATGTATAACATGTATGTATTTATTAGTGAATTACGATGATATATTCCTATAAATTTTTATACATAGAAAAGTACCATTACCTGTATATATATATATACACATACAGGCAATGGTACTTTTCTATACTCCTCAAGAGAAATATAGAAAAGTACCATTGACTATAGTAATCTCATCTCTTGAGTAAGGACCTCAAGAGATGAGGTTACTAAAAAAGTAATCTCATCTCTTTATATATACAGATAATATATAC
>WUQG02403872.1:0-17131 GCA_011317285.2 Androctonus mauritanicus | reverse complement strand
TGTACTTATATGTAGGAATATAAAAAAGGAACTTTGGATGATTATATATAAATATGCCGTGTTTTTGTTTAAAAATTTATGTTAGAAGCGCTGATGCTATCATTTTATATGAGCAAAAATTAAACGGTTGAGACGATATCTTCAAGCAGCAAAAGTTGAAAAGGATGAAGCTAAAAAGTGGTCTGCATTGAAAATGTTAAAATTTATTGTGGAAATGGACTTCCAAGAATCAGTCCCCAACTTATATCTGACACTAGACTTTGACAGCGTGTTTTTTAGTTGCTTCTTGCGAGTGAAGCTTTTCAAATTTGAAGTTGATTAAAAGCGATCTTCGATCAACAAAGATTTAACGGTTTGGCAATCCTTTCCATTGAAAATGCAACAGCTAAAAACAGTAATTTTGATGAAGCTATAAAAATTTTTTTCAGGAGTCAAAACTCGCAAAAAACAGTTTTAGTTTTTTTAATTGACAGAAAAGTGAAAAACATTTTAGTAAAACATCAAAACTGGCAGATTAGTAAGCTTTTTAAAATATATATTTGCTGTTTCTTTAGTCTTAAGATTTTCTGTTTTCCAAATCATTTTAACTATTTAATTTTGATTAAATAAATGTTAATTATATATTTGCGATGACATTTTGTATGGTGATCATTCCAATTAAGGGAGCCCCAGGAGACTTTCGCCCCGGGGGGCCTCGATAGCTGTAGATCCGCCGCTGCATAAAATAAAGCTTAAAAAGTATTTGCATTTTATTACTGTACTCGTAATTTATAATTTACATATTTAGGTACATAATCTCACTTAATGTTTTTGTTATATTATATACTGTATATTTTTTATTCAAAACTTCTTAATGAATTACTACTTTTTTACTATTATTTGGAATTTTTTTTTATTTAAAATAACAAAAATTATTATTTTTGTATCAAAACAAATTATTAACGAAAACCTTACTTAGAAAATCTATATCGACTTCGTAATTCGTCATCGGAATAGATTTTTAGTGGATTTATTCTCTTTCAATGTCTTAGCTCTTATTACTTCCTTTCTGCTCCTTTGATAATGTCTACACATAATATTGCATACTCTCTATAATCTGTAAAATATCCATTTTCTATGATGAAGTAGCAAAAAAATGGCGATTTTTCTTCTGTTTGTTGAAGAAACTACCTGCGCTCCACTTTTCGCCGAAGGTTAACCTATGGCGATGCCTAAGCCGCAACTTAAAAATACTGGTTTTTCAGAGGGTGTTTAGACTGCGACTTAAACTTCGTTTCTGTAATCAGACCAATGAATATTACATTAACCTGTTAAATTATTTTTGCAGTAATGTTATGGCAACCTGTTAAAATTGACATAACATTACCACTAATAAAACTTTACCAATATTTTAGTTTTGCGACTTTCAATAACTAGCTATTACTACTTTTTAAATTAAAAATTACAGTACAGTATAAATTATTTGCCATTTTTCTCTAATCATGAGTGATTGTCCAATTTAAGTTTTTCCATAGATGAGATTTAATCAAATGAATAAATTTTAATGCTGTTAACAATTTTTAAATAATGGAACATTATTTGATGTAATACTGCATTAAAACTTGAATAAAGAACTTCAATTATTTTAATTGAAACTCAAAAGTGAATATTTTGATTTTGAAACGATTTTATAAGGGTAAAGTTATTTTTGGAGATAAATGAAAATATCTATTTATCCTAGCAAGATAATAAATTGATAATATTACTATCAATAAGATTTATATAGTACTCTATTATTTTAAATATTCTTCAATGGTATATTCTAAATATATTATTATTAATCATCACAACACAAAATTAGAAAGCATCACATAAATTCTCATTTTATGAAGTCTTTCATCTGGGAAGTTCCTGCTGTTTATTTTTTCTAGTAGAAAATGAGATCAATTAGGTATATAGGAGTTGTAATTACTCAATCATCATTAAAATGTTTACCATTTATATGTTTTTATCTATTTAATTGCAAACCATACACATATATCAAATTGAGTTACCTAATAGAAAATAATCATATTAGGAATATTATAAACATTATTGATAAAATAGATTATTATTATTTATACTTGCAGGTGATTGGCCTACTGGTTCATTAGTAATTACCAAATGATGGAATTTCTTTTATCATTTATTTCAGAAATTGAATATAAGGCATTGCCTACTTTTTACTATTGAATTTCTCGAAAATATCTTGACATATTTGGCTTAATACAGTATTTTTGATTTGAACTCAACATGGATGACAGGACAATCCTTTTTATTCCAAGGTTTGGTTTTATTTAATTGTGCTGTTTAATCACACAAAGACACAATCATTTAAAGTTGTCCACTGAGGTTGGCAGACCCAGAAAAAGAGAAGAGAAAAATCTCAGAAGGGAAAACAAAACTTTTCAATATATTATTAAATATTGTCATTGCATATAGTTGGTTGATTTACACCACCAAATCAACATAAGAGTTATATACTGTGGCAACCATTTCAGATCCTATTATAACTAGCTAATGGCAGACTGACTAAGAGAATTGATGTTCAGTGGACCAGATCAGATACTTGTAAAAAATTTGAAAATATGGAATGCAGAATTGATCCTGGATTCTCCGGGTGGAAGTCTATCACACTTTCAAACAGCAATCTATTCAATTATGGTGATTTAAGTGAAAATTTCTTAAAAATAAATACACTTATGCTATACTAAAATTTAACTTTAAAACGGTTATTTTTTGTAAAATGTTAAATTTTACAGTGTTGACTATCTTAAATAATTTACCATGTACAAAAAAAATATTTTTATATTTTTTATTTATGAAATTGAAGTTGCATGTAACAGATTTGCAGAATAATATAAATATGCACATATTGCATTTAAAACAGTAAACAAATTCTATACAAACTTTTAACTAAAACTTTAGAAAATGAATGTTTTAAATCTCAAAATGATTCAAACATTGTTTTTATAAAGCATTCTAATCATTACAATCTAATATACCAGTTCAGAAAATTAATAGATGCTGTAATTTAAAATTGTATAGTTATTATAATCTAATTATAAATTAATGGAAAATAATTTTATTTATAAATTATTTAATCAAATTATTGCTTTAGTGCAGGAATCTACATTATTATTAAGACATTTGTATTTATGAATATTTAACTTAAAATTCTTAAAAAAAATAAAATAATAATAATAATAATGTAAATGAATTATGAATATCAAAATGGAAATGGCTGAAATAAATTTCAACTTGAATTTTCACAGATGATTTCCTTTGTACATATAGACAAATGATTATGTTATATTACTGCTATGAAACCTCCATACTAGGATTACTATCTGGAGAAACTGTTGGTTTAAGTGGTCCTGTGCTATCTTCAGATATGATCTGATTACAGTCGATTGGACGAACAGGTGGGATATTTTCTTCTCCTGGATTATCATCCCAGTCTATTTTAAACCTTGTGACTCTTGGACTTGTAGCAAGTATATTTCTTTGCAACTAAAAATTTTTAAAATCATTAATTAATCAAATTATATTATACTTTGAAATATTATGGTTCTGTTAAACTAAACTTACCTTTTCAAATTGTGGAACTGCAGGTGGATTTTCTCTGAATTCTGTATCAGTATATTCATTGTTAACGTAATAGCCAACTCTAATGAATTCTTTACCTCGGTAAGAGCAAGTGAGCAACACAACTGTGACACCCACAGCATCTTGAACAGGTATTTTGGATGGATCAGGAGGATCAGCCTTAAAACAAAAATGCTATCAATTGAACAAATTCTATATTTATTGATCATCATATATATCATATAAAATCTTTTATATTTATATAATATATAATAAGGTGTTTGTGTGTTTGTTTTATTACTGAAGAAGACTGAATATATTAATTATTTCAAAATCGAAATCTACAACTATCATGAAATTTGTTTAGATATTCAACATTTAATATCAAAATTTTTAAATGTAATATTAGATTCTCAAGGAAATAGAATAAAATCAAATAAGCTTAAATAATAGAAGTACATTATTTAATGAATAATGTGAAAGTACTCTAGAATATAAATCTACCAATAAACAATTTTATAAAAAAGTGTCAATGAAAAGAATAGATAAAAACCCTCTGTAGTCCATGTTTTTTTCATATACGGAATAGGGTGTTCATTCATTTTCAGAATAATGTAGTATATGTACAAAAATATATACAATATTTTGTGAAAAAATTTATTCCAAATATTTAAAAAGTAAATTTTACAAATAGATTTTTTAGATTCTAAATATGTAATTTATGACTTTGACTTCCTTATTGTATGGCATCATTTAAAATATCAATCTCCATAAAATCTAAATTTTCTGACTTCTTTCAACTATAGTAAGGCTATGAACATATTAAAAAAATTTGTGTAAATCAAAAAAACATATAAGTATAATATATAGAAATTCAATACATATGAATGGGCACCAAATGGTATGACCAAATAAAATTTTTGAACATGATTTAAGAATAGATATGAAAATTTAAGATAATGATATTTTTGTAAAAAAAGTAAATTATGAAATGAATTTTTCATTTACTTTTTATAGAAATTCAATGAAAATAATGAGACTTACACATACTCATAGCTTTGAACCACATAAGTTGCATAAATTGGAAACCTACTATATAGATATTTTCATGAACATTATAGCTATAAATTATTAACTTTAAATACTATAATCAGAAATCACAGCATTATAAATCAGAGACTTCTGTATTGCATTATTCTAAAAATTTTTTACATATGTAATTTAACTTCTCAATTTATATAAGTAGCTGTTACATTATAAAAAATTTTTTACATTTATAGCTTTTAAGTAAAAAATCTAAAAGATAACAATAGAAGATGAAGAGTGATCAAAAAATGAGCTTTAGATAATAAAACTCAAATTTTATAAATCACCAATAAATATCTAACATTTCCTTTCTTAATAGTGGTATAGTTTAATAATTTAGCACACAGGTAGTTTCTGACTTAAGATATCATTGATTTACTTATTACATACAACAATGATATAATCAGTAAATTCCTCAACTGACCAATGCAAATTCAATTTTATACAAATTCAATTCATGTGCAGTGTTTTCATGTATCCAATAATATCATTTTTTGTTATAACTCTTGTAATTTTATGTTCATTAAGTTTATTACAGTAATGTATCACAATGGCTCTTAATCAATATTCTGTATATCTGCCACAAGTACTCTGCAAAGTTATGAAATTTATGAATATATGTAACATAATTTTTAACAGCAGATATGTTCAGCATTCAGCATGCACAATTTTTAATGTTAGTTTTAACACTGTAAATAATTGATTTTAGTGTTCTGCAAAACATTTTTATAATTAACATAGTAGTGACCAGCTGGGCTGATATGAAATCAAATTTAGGTCATTACAATGGACTAGATTTTTATGATGTTTTTCAAACTATTGTAATATAAAAGCTGCTAGTTACTTTTTGGTTGAAATTTTTTATTTCTTCAAAATCAAAAGGATTTATTTCATATAATGGGACAGAAATGAATCGTTTACTATATTTCATCAATTTGTAATTAATTATCAAAAAAGTGAATATTAGCAGTTACTATGCACTGTAATAAACAAAAAAATATTTAAAAATTTTATGAAATTCTTTACTTTATTATAACTGAGTAATCATATTTTACTAGTAATGTAATAAATCTTAGTAAAATAATAATAATAATAAATAAATACTTGCTAATTGCAGATTAAATTAAATTTTATAAAGATTTCACACATTTTAAAATATTGCATTATTTATTACTGTTCAGAAAAAAAAAAAATTGAATTCTTGATATTAGAGCAACACTTGCATTAAACTATTAGAATCTACAGCAACATATATAAGGATAGACTAATCTGAAAACTGTACAGGAAACTTAATGAATACAGTTTTAAATAGAGCTGTAAGATGTGTCTCTCTAGACTGCAAAGGGAATTTTGAAAAACTGATATACCATATGGTCCTGGGCACTATTTTGTTAAGTTTTCCATGACTCCAAAAAGGTTAATATTCACTGATGTATATTGTTGTAATAAATATCGATAGTAGGATATCTATAAATTTAGAATATTTCCAACTTCCAATTTCAATTCAAATTAAACCTTGCCATAAATTAACTATTACTTGTATTGTATAATTGAGAATCTACTGAAATTAAGGAACAACTTAAAATAAGCTCTAAGTAAACTGATATTGAATTAAGAATTTCTACCTGAAATACAAACATATGCCTTCCTTCAGGAACTGGTCCTACATAAACAGTGTCAAGTATCTGATCATAATCTTCACTTTCTGCAGATCCGACATAAATTATTTTCCATTCCAAATCTGTAAATAAAAGACAAAATCAAATAAATTATGCAATTAATTCAAATACATTTTAAAATATTTATTACTCCAGAGTATTATTTTTAGACCTACTGAAGAAATTTTCATTTATTTACCAAAATCAATAACTATTGAATAACAAGTAAATATTTATTAGTAACATTTTGAGAATAATACTGGAAATGGATTGAAAATATTACTAGATTAACATAATAAAATTATCCATTTTTTTGACAATAAAAATGATCTATGACGATTCTGGAAATGGAATAAAAATGTTGAATTAATGTTAGAGATTTTCCTACTTAATAAAAATTATTGATTAAATAGTTACTAATAACAGCAGTAGTAAAAGCTATAAAAATTTTGCATCTAATTCAGTAATTCTAATGAATATATGTTATTATTACAGTCTATTCAAAAAATTTTAATTTGGAAATATTTACAAATTCTGAATTAAATATTTTTTCAAATCATGGATGTTTCATTTATTTTTTATATTAGGATATAAAAATCTCTGTACTACATAAAGTAAAATTATTATTATTTCAAATAAATGTCCTATAATATATCAATAGATGAACTGTTAAAACAACCTCTCTATATCTTCAATACATTCATAGATAAATTACACAACTAGAAAGTTAATTATTTTTCCTTTATCAATATTTTACCAACAATCTGCTTAATAAAGACTAAATTTAATCTAAGAAATATGCTATTAGATTAAATTTACAACAGCATTTCAATGATGAGGATGCACTTCTGAAACAATTACAATGGTCTCTTAATTAATGGTGTTAATTGGTTCCATGAAAATCATTTTTTAATTAAATACAGTAGATCCTCATTAACATCACCTTAGTTAACATCATTTTGCTATTACGTCATCAACAAAAACTAAATCAATTAAGAAATTAGATTTTAAGGCAACAAAATAGAATAGTCATTATTTTCTTACATTTTTCTTCATAAAAGAAAAAAGATGAGTTGAGTTATAATAAATAAAATAACCATATAATATATCAGTACTAACTCAAGTATACAATATTATCTATGAACAATATATTAAACTATATAGCATACAAGATATTTGGTTGGTTGGAAATGCTTTGGCTTTTTTATTATAAAATTCAGGATTGAATTAGGAACCTACTCCTTGAAAAAGTTATATACTTTGAATATATAACTTTTCCAAGAAGTAGAAGAGTACTTATTAGTTTAAATTTTGATCTGAAATATAATTTTAGTTATATGCTAGTCAATGACAAAATAAGTTTTATTCATAACATGCCTGTTAAAATATAATTTCTGAAAACATCACTAAAAATTTAAATATAAATTGATATTATATATTATAAGATCCAATTATATTAGCTTGCAAGTAAAATTCACTAATTTCATTTTTTAATTTTTTTGTCACTGTCGAATTTAGTCATTTTTTCTTTCAAAGATATTATATTTTGTATTAAATCATTTTCTATTATTTCAAATGAAGATTAGATATATTAAAAAGATACTATTACTTACTTAAATAATATTATTACTTAAAAAATCGAACTGGAATGTTTTTAGGAATGGATTCAGTTAATTTTACTGGGAAGCTCTTGAAAATTTGTTTCTTTATGTATATTATTTTTTAAAATCAGTATAAATCATCATTATCTATTCTAAATTTCTAAAGAAAAGTTGTTCAATTTTGATAAATAATGAATATTGCTTTTTTATGAAAAATTTAATTCTTTCAAGAACTAGATCAAAGATTTAATATGTGAAATGACATTTTACAATATACGTAACAAAAGTCTTAATCAAATTTTATAATTTAGAAAACTCTATATAGAGTTGTTTTCTTTGATATTAATAAGATGATTAATTTCATTACAAATTCTGTCAAAATGACAATTATTCTAAAAATAATTGTCATTTTGACAGAACTCTAAAAATAAGAATAAAAATTAGAAAATAAAAGATTACATATAATTGAAAATATATAACTACTGCATTCTCTAATATTAACACAGGTGTGTTTTCTTTTTCTTCTCAATGGAGACTAAGCTCACTTTTAAGATAGCCAAACAAATCAAAATCAATGTAAAATTATTTCTCATGTGCTTAGCTCTTTGATGCATAACATGAAACTTATTTCTATGGATCTATCCAGTGCTTCCATTTGGGAACAAATTTTGAAGTTGTATTTATTATTTTTTCTACAAGGAAAACAAACAAGCACCTCATATATTAATTCTTGTTATTTATATGAGATTAGAAAACATGAATTGCATATAAATAAGAATTTAGCAGAATCTCTAGAGCAGTGCTGTTCTAGATGATCAGAGTTATAGAGATGTTAAAGGAATCTTTTGTAGACATTATTATCAATAAAAAATTTAAAAAAATGAATTTGCTTAATCTGATAAACTGAAAAACTGCAAAATATTTCATAATTTCTTAAAATGTTAAGTTTACTTCAAAAAAAAATCTTTCTTATTCTGCAAAAAAAAAAAGAATTATTTTATCTATGTACAGTACTTTAATATTTATGCAATGAAATGAAAGATGTATACAGAAATCCACAAATTTTAAAGAAATTTTCCAAAAACTTGGTTATGATGAATGCTCATTTCTGTAAACTGATGGTATTAATATTGAATTTAAAAAAAAATCATAATAATAATCATTAATATATTGTATATCATTCAGATATATAATTTTATTAAATGTGGCATGATAAAAATATTCATTCAAAAAAACATAATATAAGAATAAAAATAACTAAATAACACTTAAAAATTCTTTATTTAAATTTAATAATTTAAATAAGATTTCAATTTTATTATATTCCTGGAATTAATTTTCCATAAACTAATCACCATATAGCATTTATTTTATTTATAAATATCAATTTCTCTACTGCATATTTAAAAATAAAAAATGCATTTACACTTAATTTTGAAAATACAATAAATCTAATTTGTTCTACAATGTATTAGAAAATTTTGTTTTACTTTATATAATTGAAACCAACTCTATCATAGCTTTGTAATTTTTCCTGTTTATTTATAAATACTTTCTTTTAATTAAATTATAATTAAAAATATCTATATATATCTATGGATCTGATTGAGGAAAACATTTTTATTTTTTAAAAATTTCAATTTTATTGTTTTATTTTACAATAAAATTTGCTTATAACAATTTGTAGAGACTATAAAAACTTTTAATGACATTTAATCAATGTTTGATTTTTAATATTAATAATGAAAATTGATGTAATATTTAACATGATTTCATTTCACTGCATAACTTGATAATTTATCTCTGCAATTTCAGATTGAAAGTACTTGGTTTGTGTAATTTTGTTAATATTTTACATCATTAAAAATTCAATTATTTAGTATCAATTTTTTTTGTGTATATAAATATCTAACATTTAAAAACTTATAAAAAACAAAACTTTCACAAATTTATTTATTTTTTTCTATTTATTTAGCCTCATTAAGCTTTAAAAGCATACTAAAATTCAACAATGTGGATTCAAAATAATAAAAATTATATATAAACCAAACTGGAAATTATTGGATAAATAATATATATAATTATATTTCATTTATTCAATAATTTCCAATTTGTTTTGGCTGAAATTAAAAATAATGGCTGATATCATATTATAGTTTGCCAAATTTGGTTAAAATCAATTCAGTAGTTTTTTTAAAATATGAAAGGATATGCACATGCCTAGAGATATTTACTTTTACTTTTAAGTGAACTTACTATCTTTTTAATGCTTTGTTAAATAATAAATGCAAGAAATTTCTTTGATATATATTTACATAAAAATCATTCACATCTGAGCCTTGGACAATTGCCCAATCCACCTGCCAATGTATATCACTATGTTATCTCATTTCTTCTTGTCAATTCAATAAAATTTTGATTTTTATTGACGAAAATTATTTTAACATGTTTCATTGCCACTTTCCTTTGCATCAATATTGTATTTTATATATGAATAATTAAAATATATTGTTGTAAATAAATCTATTCTTGAAAATCATTGCTGCAATGTTCTAATTTTCGAAAACTTATGATATATTTTCACACGACTATTCAGCCAATCAATCATTGATTAATTTACTATAATTTAGAATAATAATTTGTTCTGTTATACATATATTTATTAATATGTAATCCAGAATTCTTATTTTAATAATTTCTCTTGCATATAGTGTCCTCAAATTGTTTTATAAAAAAAAAATTCTATTACTCAGATAATCTGTAATTATGTATGTATGTATGTATGTATGTATACAGCCGTATAAAGCTTCAGGAGCCATTGATCGCCTTTTCAATCAGTCCTGTCTTGTGGAAAGATGAGCCTGTCTCCATCAGTGCTAGTCATTGTCACATTCATCTTCCAATGAAAACATGGTCTTTCTCTCAGGATTTGATTTGTGTGTCATTCTTCCTCTGCTCTCACAATATGTCTAGCTCATCTCAGCCTTTTCATTCTGATAAGCTATATAATGTCTGCATTCTCATATTTCTCATGGAACTCACTGTTATGATGAATTCTCTATTGTCCTGTTTCTTCTTCTCTTTTTGGGCCAAATACTTTTCTTAGAATCCTATTTTTAAAGAATTTTAAGTTTGAAGAATTTTGAATTGATAAAGTCCAGGATTCATAACCATATGTTATCATCAAGAAAATAAATGTATTATATATTTTTAATTTTAGATTTCTTGATATTTGTTTAGATTGAAAAATTTTCTGTAATGAATAATAGCAGATATTTCTGCTTTGTATTTTATATTTATTTCTACATTCAATGATTGTTGAGCAATGTTCCAAAATAATTAAAATTTGTCAAGCTTTCATATTTTGATTGATTGATGCATAATATTGATTGAACAAGTGAACATCTGGAAAGTTTCATATATTTAATTTTATTTTTATTAATAATAAGTCCTATTTTTTGAGCTTCATTTTCAAGGCTTTCAATGTTTCTCCTAAGTTCATCTTTTGACTTACATCCACAACATACGCCATCTGCATAAGCAAAAGCTTGATGCAGGTTATTAAGTTTTGTTCACAGCTAGGTTACTTCCATTTTTCTTATAACATTCTCCAAAACAATGTTGAAAAATAATAGTGATAATGTATCATCTTGTTTTAGTTCTAAAGTGATTGTAAGAGCTTCAAAGGTTTCACAAAGTATTTTTACTCAGAGATGTGTCAGTCATATATAATTTTAGTATGTTTACTAATTACTTTGGAAGTTTATTTTCTACCATTGTGTTCCAGAGTTCTTCCATTCTAAACAATCATAAGTTCATAATTTCTTACAAGACTGCTTCTTACACACTTATTATAGTTTCTATATAACTAAACACACAACACAGTTTGGGTTCGATACTTTATGAGACGAACGCTTTTGGCAAATACAATTTTTTGCCAAAGTTCTAGTTCGTTTGTTCTTAAATTTGTGACCATTATCTTTTTAGTTGAAAGCCTGAAGATGGCAAAAAATTGTATTTGCCGAAAGCATTCGCCGTAATAAAGTATCGAACCCACAATGCGTTATGTGTTTAGTTATATAAAAACTACAATCATAAGTTTTATTGAAATTTATAAATTGATATTATACTGCTTATTATCTATAATTTATTTTTTATAATATTAAAATATTACAGAAAATCGGTTATAATTCAATAAAACTTGGTATGGAATTAGTTCTCAGTTTAAGAATTCTTTTTCAAATATGAAGCAAACAAAATTGATAATATAAACATTAATTGCAATACTTAAATGCTAAATTCATAAATATGAATGTTTAGCATTTAAACATTGCAATTAATGTTCATATTACAATCAATCATAGTTATACATATAATGTTCATAGTTAATATGAATACATATAATGTTCATTAATTAATATGAATATTAACTATAACATTAATATTCATATTAATTAATGTTTTTATTGTTTTATAATTTTCATTGTTCCTAATTTTCCATAATTTTCAATATGTAAACTATTAACTCATTTGCAAAACAGACTGAAATTAAATATGCAGGATATATAAATATATATTTATTTTTTATGATAAATGTTTCAGTTTAACCATAATCATTCCTAGATCAAACATAAGTACAAAATAGTTATCATGTTAGAATTTCTGATAAAGCTTAAAACTTAAACAGTTTTAAGAGAAATCTACTTTAATAAATAAAATAATATACAAATACAGGTTATCCAATTTAAGATTATTTGACTTATGATATTCCAATCTTACAATGCCCCTACAACATTTTTAACTTTGCTATTTTCATTGCATACTGGCTATAAATACAATTTTTGTTTTATTAAAAATATATTAAAGCAATTGCTTACCAACTTGGGGACCCAGGTTCAATTCTGGATGATTTTACACTTTGGAGTTGGGTTCAATTCTGAATTATTTTATAATATTGAGGACCTGACATCATATCTGGACACTTTTGCTATCTTAAAAGATTGAATATTCTAACATCTGTTGTTACTACTAAATTATCATCATTATGAATCAATTTCAACTTGCAATGAAGTTATCAAAACATAACTTCTTCATAAGTTGGGGATAACTTTTATTTTATGATATCAAGCATCATCACTTTTATATTAAAAAACTTTCATGTATTCTATCTTTTAATTCTTCACGAATAATAAAGTTGCTTCAACTTCTTTTTAAGGCTGAAGCAGTTTTATTATTTATGAAGAATTCAAGGATCTAGTTATAATGTCATCAAATAAAGATTATACTTTAGTAATAATGAAAGTAAGAATGTTTTTGTTTAGTTATAAACTATAATAATAATGAATTTCCACATAGCTACGACTCAGCTCCAAATGATAAAGTTCACAGTCTGCACCTGTGCAAGATTGTGATTCGTATTGTTGCTTTTTGTATCTGTTTCAATTGTACTGTTGACCAATAAAAACAGTTTTTTTATCATTGTGTTCTTAAAAAAAGTCAATTCAATCCAGAATATTAAAATTTGCCATCAATGGTTTAATATAACAATTATCTTTATTAGCGATAATAGAGGATATAGAGGATAGAATAGAAATAATTTATGAAAATAGAAAGCATTTACAAAAATACAGCATCTGGTGTCAGTGGTTCAAATTATCTTGAGTTGCTGACAGGATGGCCATCCATCCAGGTTTCAGCATGAATGTCCCAATTTAAAACAGAAGTCATGCTTTATTACTCAGAAATCCTGCCATCCCACAATTTCACCTATAATTATCAGAAATTTCAATTTTAAAATGTTTTATCAGTCAATGAGTAAGACTGAAAAAAGTAGACAGTGATAGAAAATGAGTAGCTTTTTTCCTAAATTCAAGGTACCAAATCTGCTGAAAATAGTTGGCAATATTTTATCGATTCCACATAGTAATGCTTCATCTGAGAGTTTTCAGCTTGATGAAAACAGCTCGGCAAAAAGAAAAGTAATTTATCATTAAACAATTTGAAAATTGAACTAATGGTCAAAGAAAGTTACAAATTAATATGTCCAGATTTTTGAAGATTTTTAAATACTCCAGATGGTATAAAAATTCTAAATTTTGCAAAAAGCAAAAATAAATATAATTCTTGCCATGATGATAATACTTATGAATAATATTTTGTAATCAATATAATTTTTATACAATTATGTAATTTAATTTTTTGAGAAAATATGTATATGGTATGTACAAAAATTAAAACTTCTTTTTGTTAATTTGTTCTATAAAAAAATTTTACATAATCAAAATTTTTTATTCCACCTTTCACTCTCTTTTTGTCATGCTTCTCTATTCTTAAAAGATAGTCACCCTGGTTGCTGAAGAGACTACTGATAACTTTATGAAACAATAGGATTTTCTCGTTTAGTTAGCAATCGAAGGTGAGTCACAGCTGTGCAGAAACTGTCTAATAAATACAGTATTTTGGAATATCAAATATATTTTTAATATTCTTTCTATAAATATTCTTTTTAATTAATGAAAAATGGCTGATTTAATAATAAATAATTTAAAATAAATTTTTAGATGAAATAAATATACAGTAGAATTCCAATTAACAGAGTCATTTAACAAAGATTCTATATTATGAAGTGTTGAAAAGATATATAAGCTATCATCAAAAACAAGAGTACATATAGAAAAGTCTATTATGCATAGCATTCAAATATAAAATGCATAGAATTCAACTAATCAATTTTCATAATAAAACAAGTTATAAATAAAATTTAAAATGTTTTATTATATAATTTAAGTCATCATGTTCAATAAAATAAGTCAAACTTGGCCATAGAAGAGTGGCAAATAAATAGATTAGCATGACGTACATATCGTCATGTTAATGTATTTAAATCTAATTTATCTAATAATAATTTATCAAACCTTCTGCATTATCTGTAGTTCTCTTAATCCATATTATCACTGATAATTGAGACTATTATATTAATAGATTTTTCATATTCTGATTTATTGAAAGTAATAATGGAAATGTGACAATTTTACAAGAGTGGTCACATACCATCATTTTCCCTTTAAAACAATAGAATTACTAATCTTTTACTCTTATTTTGGGTTTTCCTTCAACAGCAAAATCCATAAATTCTATGGATTAATCAATAAATTGTTACTTTAGCAGAGTGAGATTAATCACCATTATCATGTGATTAAAAATGCAATCAGTAGTTCTATTCCATTATCGGTAAAATCACCAAAAAAGTAAATTTATGTTATAAAGATTGTAAGTGAAGATCTCAACTAATGTTGAAAATAATTTTACTAATGACTTAAGCAAAAAATGAAATATTAATTAAAAATGATGCCTAAATTATTATATTAATTAGAATTTAAAAATTTATTTTCGCATTTTTCTTAAAAAAATTTTAAGTGTTTCTTTTTAACTTAAATCATTACAACTTAATACAGATATTTTCAATTTTCAGCATATCACTTAATGGTTAACGTTTAATTCCAAATAAATTATTTTTATTTAAAAGCACTACGTAATTAAATAATAATTGAAAATTTCAAATTTAATAACAGTCAATGCATAACAATGTTAAGTGATGTAAGCAAAATTATAACCTAGTTCTTAAATATGTGAAATTTGTTTTACTACTGACTTATAAAAGTTTATTATTATAATTCAGAAAATAAATCATGAGTAAAAAATAAACTGTTCCTTATATGTATTGCTAAAAATTTTTCTTATAAAAATCTATGAAAGAATTTTCAGAAAAAAGAATGGTATATAAATAATTTCAAAACACTCATATACAATATAAATTGATGTTTATGTAAATAATTTTTAAAATTAATTTTTATTATAGAATATTAGAAATATATAATATAAATAAAACTTATTAAGAAAATATTGCTATTTTCCTCTTGATTTGTCTTTCTATTTTGAAATTTCAATTTTAAAAAGTACACTTTAGAATCTATTTAATAAGTTTAACCACTTCAAAAATAAAACTGAAAGTTTAATTTTTTAATATGATATCCAGATATATTTAAATTTTTCATTCAACAACTAAAATAGTGCACTAAAATCAAATAACTAAATATTTAACTTTTCGTCACAGAAAGTAATTTTAAAAATGGCTCACCTTCTTTTAAATCTTCAATACATTCAAAAGTGATTTCAAATTGAAAAGGATTAAAGAAAGGCGATGGATTATCCAGAACGACGACATTGCATACGTGAACTTTAGCCATTTTACGCAGGAAAATTTGAAATTAAACTGGCAAATTTCTTCACAGTCCTAATGAACTGAAACATTGAATAGTTAGTTAATTAATTAATTTATAATAAGTTTTTAAGCATTTAGTATATTCTCTAATTAAAAGATCACTGACCAACTTTACTAAAGATATTCACTCTAGGCAAGAGAAGAAAACAGTACAAAAACTTTGCATTCCGTTTGCCTGTCTGATTTCGCTTCTTTTCTTTATTATAATATAAATTAAAATTGCAAAAAACGGCTTGAAAATAAACTTCGAACTATGCTTTATATGATGAAGTATAGTTCATTCGCTAAGGAGAAAAAAAGAAAATTTTGGCGCGAAATTTTTCTTGTTTTGCAAACTTCATTCTACGATCAAATGTTGCCAGTTGAAGATATCAAATTTAAAAGATTAGTAACATTGAATTAACCATTGAAGAAACAAATATTAAATTAATGAAAATAAAAATGCTTCGTTTTAGTAATTATTAAGTCTCTGTTCATCCTAAAATATTTAATTTATTATTTTGAAATATAATTTGTCTAAGCTTCGCTTTTATGCCATTTAAATTAATTTTATGCTTTATTGAAATATCATAGGGTATTTTTTCTTGTTTGTTTTACACTACTTTCCAACTGGAGATTACTAATCGATGGGCATTCCAGTGCCCATCACGGACCATCCATATCTCTGGTGGAGTCAACAGTCAAGTGGAGAATTGAATTTAGAAATCCCGTTCCGAACCATTGCTGAAAAAATTTGGAGAAGTGGAACAGGAATTGAAGCCTGCTACAGAATGAAATTATAGGACATTACCACAGCGACCATCTGGCAAACCCATCATGGGGGTCAGCCGGATTGGCCGCGTGGAAACGCTTCGGCTTTCCACTCTGGAGGACCCGGGTTCGAGTCTCGGGTCCCACCC
>WUQG02403861.1:0-17132 GCA_011317285.2 Androctonus mauritanicus | reverse complement strand
CTACTGGTAATAAATTTTTGTTTAATAGTAATTGGTCTGCTCGATTGTGCTAACGTACTAAATTATTAATAACAATCACCCTATGATGTTGCCATCTGCTTTGAAATGATATGCTATATACAGAATGTGAAACAATGCGTCTTGGATCTATAATGAAGGATAGACATGATTTTATATTGTGGTGGACATTAACCATATTAATATGAGATCAATGGAGAAGCCAGACCTTTATGAAGAAGATATTTTATGTGGTTAAAAAAGGCTAGATTAGTTAATTGCTAGTTTACTTTATGTTTATCTGTTTAGTTATATCTTATAATATATAACATGTTTATAATGTATTTTATTTGGTATTTAGACTTTTTTAATAAGATATATCAAATAAAGCAAAATAATTCAGTTGCTATTTAAATAATTGCTATCAATATAATTTTGCTTCAAAAATGAATTTAAAGCATAATGGCAAATGAAGATTATCAATTTTCTATTTAAGTAAATGTTACTTAGAAAAAATTTATTGATTATAAATTAAATAAAAAATATATATATTTTAATTTACAATCTGTAAATGTATTTTGCATATGTTTTCAGATTAAATGATCATTCATTTATCTGACCAGAGATCTAGTCCCATAGAAACTGGTTAATGGGAAGTCTATTTTTTAAGAAAAAACTAAAACATTAAAGCACACATACGCAGTGTAGGGACATTCAAATATAACTTTAATTTGAATGAACAAGTGCTTTCGGCTGAAACGCCATTATCAGGTTCTAACAATATCAAAGGGCTTTGCAGTCTTTTTGTCTACTTTATACTTTAATCATTTATATATATATTAAAAATATATATATATACATCAGGGGTTCTTAACCAGAGGTCCATGGAAAGATTGGTTTCCTTTGTAATTTTATTTTATGCATTTAAAATTATTATTCTGAGAAAGGGTCTATGGCCTTTGTTTAGTAACAGATAAAGGAATCCATGGAATAAAAAAGGTTAAGAATCTGTGATATATATATATATATATCACAGATTCTTATGGATATATATGGTTTTATGGATATATATATATATATATATCCATAAAACTTTTGAAAGATATGAAATATGAAATGTCAGCTTTTAATTTTTGCCAGAGTCCATTTAAACTAAAAGATTAATTAATTAAGCTTTATACTGACATACATGTTTTAATAATAATATATCCTACTAATGAGGAAAACTCAAAAGCTCTGAATTGAGAATATGAAAACATATTAAAAAAGTTTAATGGCATATGTACTACTCTGTAGAAAAACACTAATCAGCAGTAACAAATCCAAAAACTCTTTTATTTTACATTATACAAATGTTTTTGGTGGCACTAGCTGTCATCATCAGGTTAATGGTTAAACCAAAAGCCAATCAATTGGCTTTTGGTTTAACCATTAACTTGATGATGATGGCTAGTGCTGCCAAAAACGTTTGTATAGTGTAAAATAAAAAAGTTTTTGGATTTGTTACTGCTGATTAGTGCTTTTCTACAGAGTAGTTCATATGTATAGGCAGATAGTTTAAGCAGTTGAAACCACCTATGGAAGTTTAATGGCGTCATAAATTATGAAATTGGCTAGAATATATTTAAGATAAAAATTATACAGTTCATGTTTATTCTAGGTGTACAAGATAGAAAGATTATGCATTAATTGTATCACTGTTTATAGTTTTAATCAATTCTTTTGAATGATCAAAGTGTATAATAATTGTGAGTAAAGCTAGGATTATATTCCAGCATCAGTAGAATTTATTGGCATTTAACTTATTAAACATTTATATTCAATAGATTTTTCATGTTAAATTCATGCACTTAGAAATTCTATATTCTTATTAATATTCTAAAATGTAGCAGTTTTTGGAATGTTCTGGATATTGAAATGCTAGATATAGTTCTATTACTGTATTGTTTAGATTTTTCAAATGAGCAAAACATTTTAAAGTACAGTATATTTTTCAATAATAAATTTTATTAGCTTAAATATTTGATATTACAGGTAGGACTTTTGGGATTGCAGCTTATCTGGACTAGAGAAGCAGAAGTTGCTTTAAGTCAGGCTAAGAAGCATCACCAGATTATGATAGAAACTAATCAAGCCTTTCTACTATTACTGAACTCTCTTATTAAACAAACTACTAAAAAACTACAAGGAGCAGAAAGAACAAAATATGAAAATCTAATTGTTATTCAAGTCCATCAGAGAGATATTTTTGATGAACTGGTAAGTCTATGCAATTATTTTTGTTTAAAATTTTCATTAACTAGACAAATGCCTGATTTAAATAGTGCAGTTTACGGATAGAGTCCATCCATGATTTTGAATGGCAACGTCAGTGTCGTTTTTACTTTTATGATCATCTTGATCAAATCTTGATATCACTGACTGATGTTAATTTCATCTATCAGAATGAATTTTTAGGTTGCACTGAGCGTCTAGTAGTCACGCCTTTAACCGACAGGTAACTTTTTCTTTTCCCTACTATAGTGCAGCCTTTAATCTTTTCATCTAAGTTCTCTTATATGTTCTAGATGTTATATTACTTTAGCTCAAGCTTTAAACATGTGCATGGGTGGATGTCCAACTGGACCAGCAGGGACTGGAAAAACTGAAACTACAAAAGATATGGGCAAAACTCTGGGTAAATATGTAGTAGTATTTAATTGCTCAGATCAAATGGATTACAGAGGCTTAGGTAGAATTTTTAAAGGTAAGAAAACATTGATTTCTTATCATTTATATTCAATAAATAACATTGCTTAACACACATTTTGTCATCTTAATGAAAACTGATTTATTTTATGTATTTTGAATTGAAATTTTCAATTCTGATATAAATTTATTCCTAAATTATTTCCTAATTTATAATTTCCTAATTTATTTAGTCATCATAGTTTTAACTCAAATTTTTCAATTGTATTAGCATTTTTTTTATTAGACAAATGATTTTTTGAATAAATTCTTAAATTTTTCAATTTCCAAAAAAGTCAAATGTAACATTGTGAACTGTTAATAGATGGCAACACTTATGTGAATAGTGTGTTAGTTATTTTAATAGAAGAAATAGAAATTTCTAGAATTGAAATTCTCGTTAACAGTAATAGCATTAGTGTTGTTGAAGTGAATATTGTTCTTATTTTTGTTTATGAATTTCTTTATTTATTTAATTGTAAGTTTTAAATAAATATAGCTTCAAAAATGTTTAGAAAATGTGTAAATAGTTGAAATATGTTTTGTTATGTCTGTGGTGAATTAAATTGAAATCACAAAAACAGAATCTCACACTTATTGTGAAAAAAGCCTATGAGTTGTATTTTGGCTGCAAAGTGAAAGAACAAAACAAATCTTGGGCTCCTAAAACAGCACATGTTCAAGAAATCTAAGAAATTGGCTGCAGGGAATAAGAATATCAATGCCATTTGCTATTGCTATGATATGGAGGGAATAGAAAGATCATATTACAGACTGTTATTTTTGTCTTAAAAATATGCAAGGCTTCCCTTCCAAATCAAAAGATAAAATTAATTATCCAAATTTAGAATCTGCTTTAAGATCAGTACCATGTGATGATAATGATGAAGACAACCAACCCAACAATGAAGAAAGAGCTGATGAAAACAGTATTGATCATTGTATTTTAATGACATCTACATAAACTTGAGATTACTCAAGATGAATTGAATGATTTAATAAGGGACCTTAATCTCTCAAAAGTGCAAGCAGAATTATTAAAGTCTCAGTTACAAGATTGAAATCTTTTGAATAAAAATGTAAAATTAACATTATTTAGATATAGGCAAGCAGAATTAAAAAATCTTTTGGTCTAGTAATAATATAGTTTACTTTAATAATGTGGATGATTCACTGATTCGTATTTTTTAAACAAACACTTAAATGAGCAGCAGTGTAGACTCTTTTCACAAAAAACAAAAAGTACTTTATTCAAGTATAATGTTTTCAGTACTTCTGTATCCTTTTCAATACACCAAGAAATATTAATCAACATTTTTTACAAAAAATACTTGTTTACACGAAATTAACTGCAGCACAAAAGTAGGAAAATAACATAAGTTTAATAAGATAACGTTTTTTGAAAACGTTATCTTATTAAACTTATGTTATTTTCCTACTTTTGTGCTGCAGTTAATTTCGTGTATTATTAACAGTAGGATGAATTATTATACATATATATAAATAATATTTGTTATTTATAATTAAATAATCTGAAACAAACTGAACTTCACAATTAGAACAATCTTCCATGGAATTAAACCAATAAGAAAATAATATTTTTAAGTAATCACTGTGATCAAGTCGTCAATCTGTAGTCAATCAAGTAATCAAAAAGTAATTAGTGTTTGCTTGCTTTATTTACAACTTTTTAACTAATCCAAGCAAAAAATATAAATACAAAATGAGACAAAGAGTATCTATAACATTTCAAATAAAAATAAAATTGCTAATAGAAATAAAATGAAATAAATATCAATAAATACGAGAAAACGTTATCCCAGAAATACAGTTTTAATGTTCAGTATAAATTATTAACAATAAATTATAGATAAATCTTAGTGACTGGTTGACATGATGTTTTAACAGTAAATAACATTAGAACAAGCTTATAAACAGATTTATATATTTTATATATAATTTTCAGTTGTTGATTTGTATGTATGTTTATTTCAAATAATCTGAATAGTAGAAGCTACAATTGTCAAACTTGGCATAATTTTCCGAAATTGTCCAACTTAAATAACTGCCTTATTTAATGACATTTTTAGGACAATCATTGTTAAACAATTACAAACAAATTCAAAAATTCCAGAGAATTTAACAGTTTAATTAATAGATGGTATTATGTACAGTCTATGTTTTTTGACAAAATTAACAATTTAGTCAATAGATGATTTCATTAAAATCCTTCAATGTAATGTTTGAATTTGAGATGACATTGTAGTCACACAACTGTAGCATCATCATAACATAGCAAATTGGTGATGTCATAAGATGATTTCAATTCATGACACCATGATGATGTAACATCATTGTGTAATCTCTTCTTAACTCTTCTTAAATCTATATTAAAATTGGACACAAAAAGCCAATGGATTTGAAATGCTATAATTAATAACTTTTATGGCAAAATGATTTTGTTTGAATGTGGGATGTCTTCATAAAATCCCACGATGTCATCATAATATAGCATATAGATGACATCAAAGGCATACTTGCATAACTTCAGTGATGTCAATAATAAGCATGAAGTTTGAAATAATAAATGAAATCAATGCATAAAATAATTTTTCAATTAAAAAGAAAAATTTTCCTGGGGATAATACAATGAAGATTGGTGAAATGATCAATTTTTGATAGATATATTACAAAATCATACATTACAAATTATCAATATTTCTCTAAGTAAATCTTTTCACATTGAGATACACATCCACTTTAGTTACTGTCATAAGTTTGTGAACCTTCTGGAAATTATGATGATTGTATTAAAAAAAATAACTGAATGACAAACTAGAAAAAAAATCTTTTCTCAAATATTGCATTTATCCTAAACTACTTAAAATATTACAAACTGAAGCACTTTACACAGTTGGCTGCATAAAAATCCTTTATTCGAAGTACTTTTGGTTAGTTTAATAACCATCTTCAATGAAAAATGCAGAAATGGAATCCAACATGTTGGATTCCTATCTTGTATTTTTTGTTAACGACTGTTATTAAACTAACCAAAAGTACTTTGAATAAAGAATTTTTATGCAACAAGTGTGTAAAGTGCTTCAGTTTTTAATATATTAAAAAGAAAAAAGTCAACATATAAATAAACAAAACTAAGTTTTTCCTAATATACTATATATTTTTTTTTAAATTATGCTCAGGCAACACTGGGAACATTTTGCTAGTAATATATAATTTTAGCTATACTTATCTATAAAAAAAATCTTACCACATTCTTCTTCATCTGATCCATCAGCACAGTCTGTATCTCCATCACATTGCCACTCTCTTAAGATACAAAAATTGGTTGTATGACATCGGAATTCATTTGGTTTACAAGTAATATCTATATATTAAATATATTTAAATGTCAAGTGATAAATTTTTTTAATAGAAAATAAAACAATTTTTTATGATATTAAAATATTTTATAAACTTAAAAATTAGAGAATTTTTTCCTGAAGAAAAAATTTCAGAATTTTATCATTAAATATTAAGCCCAATCATAATTATTCATGATTAAGCCCAAGAATTTTGCAGGGAGAAAAAAATCTCATCTCTGAAGTGGATTAAGCTTTTATAGTGATCAGTAAAAAAAATTTTAAATAATATATTCCTAATGCAATCAAATTCAACACTGTGTATTCAGATTTTGGGTGAACTTGTTTAGGTTTTACATATACAGTTGACTTCATTAAATACAAAGAATATGCTTCATGTTATATAATCCATATTAAAACAAATCACATAGATCACATATGAATCAAATATCAAAAAAATCTAAAAATATGAATATTAGTTACAATAAATAAATGATAAACATTGATAAATATGGCATTTCAAGCATATATTAAGTATATGCTTGAAATGCCATATTTAATGCAATATTACTGATTAATAGTAGACAAATTGTTGTCTGCTACCAATAGGAAATATTAAAATGGCAGACCACAAAGTAGCCTTGGGCTACCATGGCATCATTAAATAAAAATAAGTTATTTATATAGTTTAGCCTACTTTCTAAAGAAAATGGAGGCTTATAAGATTGGGCTTGTGTCTATCTGTGTCCTCCCTACTAAGAATTTTTGAATTAATTAGAAGAATTTTATGAAATTTCTATAATTTCATAAAATTTCTGGTAGATTAATCCTATATGATAGAATTTCATTTTTATTACAATTTTAGTTTATATTATTGCTAATAGATGGTGCTAAATGTTAGCAGTGTAGGAGTAATTTATGACTTACTAGATTTCTTAGCATAGCACCATTGTAGAGTATGTGGTAGCACCCGCACCCCTACTAGAGTTCGGACCCCGTCTTTCTTCCTTGACACGTGTTCTAATTTTTATCATAATATCGATCTTGTGTCTTTCCAACTAAACCCAAAGACGTATGACTCCATAGGAACTTTAAAGAACTTTATTATATAAAACACAATTTACAAGACAGAATAAGTAACTGAAACCACTGCAATGTGCCCCCCTTCTGCTAACAATTTTTCTTTCACAGTACACATCGTCTAGACGAACCACCAATACTTCCAAAAACAGCATAAGCACAAACACCAGTCACGAACAGTAACATCGACAAGAAGGGGACACACTCAACGCTGCTTAGCGGCCAGAACATTAAACAATAACTCATTTGCATAATAATCAAAATTAGAATTATTATAATAAACATCTTAGTAATTAAATAAGTAAGAATAATTTTCCATAAATAAGTTAGAATAATTAATACATTCTTTAAATAGCTTAGAATAATTAATACATTTTTAATAAAGTTTTTTCATCTACGGGCTTCGACCTCCTATTCCAATATGTAAACGACTTAGTAAGATGGCAGTACACTGACACCTTCCTCACTATAGGTAATTCCAAAGTACTAATTCCCTCAAAATATTTATTTCTTTCTCCGCCAGCTCTCACAATCCTTACATCATCTATTGCCAATATCTATCATTATGATATCACAATTCTGATATGATGTCATCATAATAAATAATGTCACAAAATGCAGATACTTTATGATATCATGTTGGCATAATAATGATTTTGCATTGCTACAATGATGTCATTGTGACATTTATGCTTACTAAATTAATATCAAAACTGGATACACAAAATCAATGGATTCCAAATGCTAAATGAATGATTATTTAACGGCAGACCACTGCCCAACACTGCCTGGGCAGTTTGTTGAAATTTATACAACTGTACAATGTGCAAAAACTTTATATCAAAACAATATGTGAAATGACAGTTATAGTTTCAAGTGAAGAGTATTAAGAAATACATGAATTATACAGATTCTTCTACATAATAAAAACTTATATTAGTGAAAATCATGAAATAAAATAATCACAGATTGAAAAATGCTGAAAGATTAAATAATAAATCAATAGCCACATAAATAATTCAAAAATTTATATAAAATTCAATTATTTTAAGTGAAATTGTTGCATTACTATGGCAATGACAGTTTCATTTCTTCACACATGGTAATGATAGTGACAATCTTAAGGGGCATTAGAAAATACATTGGCTATTTCATAAAAATTGGTTCAGCCTATCTTGCCTTATAATTGAACATACATGAATAGATATAAATCTAAATGTGTGTGTGTGTGTGTGTGTGTGTGTGTGTGTGTGTGTGTGTGTGTGTGTGTGTGTGTGTTAGATATATCTAATAGCACACCATTACATGGTCACTAAGCTTAATCAAAGTTTAATTTAGTAACTGAGCAGTCTCAGTGGATTATAATGGTCATGTGCAACAATTATGTGGCCATTATGATCCAATGAGACTGCTAAGTAAACAAAGATACAATCATAGTAATCCAATGATATTAGCCAGCTAATATGTCACATGGTCACTGTAACCCAATGAGGTTGCTCAATTAGTGTTAATCTTCCAGCTTAGATTTTATATCAAATAATTTATGCCAATTATGTTATATAAAACCAATTTCTAATAATCAGTACCTGTCTTTATACCTTCATACATAAATCCCCTAACAAACAAAAGTTGTTTCAAAAAAACCATTCAGCCATTCTTGCATTTTGGGTGTACACATGAGCACAGGCATTTCAGATTTATATGTATAGATTTTTTTTTTTTTTAATCAAATTAAAACTCAAATAGGCTTGTGATAGCTTGTTGCAGATTTATAATATCTTGCAATTACAGAATGCAAGATATTATAAAATTGCTTAAATTGATTTGAATTTTTCTTCCTATGCTATCCATTTATTGAAAAATTGTTTTTATTTCATTTCATATATAGCTTTTGAAGATTATTTTGATGACATATTTTAATTTCTTAATTTTAATTATTTGACAAGAGACACCCCTTCAGACAGCAGGCAGTTTTAATTCTTTCTGGAACTGCTTGCTTTAATATTTGCTATTTATATTAGATTTTTTTTATGTTAAACCTAATTTTTTTGATTAAATACTTAATTTACAAATATAAAAAAATTGGAAAAAGATTTCATGTGATATTTCAATTAGTGCATAAAAATGTCTAATTTATCTATTGCATTATTGAATGTAGTATAACATAATTATTTTACTATGTTATACTACATTCCCTTACTGAATCAAAGATGCCAAAAAAATTAGTGATAAATCTAAGATCCCAACTGTGAAAAAAAAAATTAAATTTTATAAAACTATATTCTTAACCGTTTAATCATAAAATTATTTTATTTTTTCTTATAACAATGAAGTTATTTAAGGAAAACAATTTTTGAAAAATAATAAATCAAAGCTATAAATTAAGAGTGCAGTGGAGACATTTATGCTTTATCTAAAAACATATATCAAAATATTATAATAATGAATTTAAAAAAATGGCATTATAAAACATATTGAAAGAATATTTTTCAAAATCATGAAATTCTATTTGATACAAAATGCATTTAATTTAAATTCATATGTCAAGAATTAATAAAATATTAAATTATTTTTACTCATAATTTAATATATACTTCTTTACTTTTAAAAGAAAAATATTCAAAATTCACTTACTACAGTTTGCTTCATCAGTACGATCTTCACAATTGAATTCACCATTGCATCTCCATGAAGCTTTTATACATCGTCCATTATCACATCTAAATTCACTTTCAGAACAATTACGAGGAACTATAAGCATTAAAAATCAGCAATATTAAAATTATTAATAATCAAATATTTAATTTTAAAGAAAAATTAATTTTCAAAAATTAAAATACATTCACAGTCTAAAAATAATGCATAAATATTTCAAAATTCACATTTTAATTTTTAAATTAAAGAATAAAGTAATTACTGAATGTATGTATGTATAAATCAAAAAATTTTGTAAAGAATAAAAATATTTTTAAAATGATGGGTGATGAATTTTATGAGTTAGTTAAGAAAAACAGAAAATTTTTCATTACATCATAAGATTTTTTGGTTCAGTCCCAGTACTCCTCATTTTGTCTTTGAATTACCTGTATATCTGCACCATTCCTAATAAAAATCATTATTTTACTGATTCTATTATTAAAAATATGTAGATATGCATGACTATTCATAAATGAATATTTTTGTATGTATTAAATATTGGATATTGCAAAAATAGGATTAATATATATAAAACAATTATATTGCATACTCTTCATGCTAGTAGTATATTATTTGACAGTAGTGAGACCTACCATATTTATTCCTAACAAATATTTATTTTTTTTATTCCATTATTAAAAATATATAGATATGTGAATGTATATATTTAAATACTTTCAAAATTATTAATTTATCAGGTACTTTACAAAAATGATCAGAAATTTATAGACTGATTTTTTAATAAATAATTAGTAGTAGTTTTTTAAAGAGTAAAAAAATTGCTGCTACCATCAGTTATTATTAAATGGAAATAGTTATTTCTGATCACCAATTTGTACATAATCTGATAGATCTGATTACTTATTGAATTATTATTTTGCAGCTAATTTCAGATATCAGATTTGTACTTCTGGTGATCATCCCTAAACACTATCCCAAATTTCAAGTTTCTAGGGCTGCTAGAAGTATCACTGATTTTTGATGATCAGTCAGTGTCGAAAAAACGAAATTTTGAGTACATCTATCTTTTCTAATTCAAAAGATATAAGTGTAAAATATAGAGATTTCGTTCCGTTTACCAACTACTCTAGGTAAAAAAATTTCAGGTTCTTGGGCAACTCCAACACAAAGATATGGAGGTGTCAAAAGTGCCCTGAGTTACTTCCAGAAAAGGATAGTACGGCCGTGATTGCTCGACTTGGCGGCGGCACTGCCGTGCCTCCAGATAAAATATCATATAACTTTGATAAGTAAATTATAGGAGGATCTGATTTACGAGTTTATTTACGTTGAGCCATACTTACGATGATGTTTCTTTATGATGAAAATTCATACTTAGAAAGACCGCCGTGAATAATTCTGTAATAATGATACCAATCAAGAGGATGACAGTATTATCACCAGGATGGAAGCGTGTTATTTTCACCATTAATATTCATATTTAAATATGAGTCTCATTCCTCTCAGATTTTCAAGTGACCAGGTTCAATTCCTTCAGTCTCTCATCCTAACTACATGGAAGCATGGAATTTGGATTCTATGTTTCTGCAAACTTTTAATGGATCCGGTCCGGGCATCGATTCACCTATTGTAAAATCCTATTACTTTTATCCCAATTAGTTGGGTCTGGAAAGAATAGAATTATGTAGTCGTCAGCCAATCATTGCCAAGTGGTATTAAAAAATAATTGCTGATATTTGTTAGAAAATTAGTTAAGTTTGAATTAAGTTGTTAATTAGATGCCTTTCGTAATGGCTACTTTTAGAGTCCCATAAGCTATCCGAAACCTGTGAGAGATCAATCAGAAGATTAAAGGATAGGATTTAATCCGAGCTTGGACTCTTCTTCAAAATCGATATGTGAGATCCGGAATTGAATCTGGATCCTGAAAGCCAATAAACTACTGGTTTATCATATAGCTGATGCTAGAAATTTGGATATAGAAAATAACTTAAACATTTCATCTTTGTTTTTACATTGTATTTTCTTTAGATTTATCCAAAAATTTCTAGTATGCTAGAAATATTTAATTTCCTCGTTTTAAAGACTAAACAGCTTTTATTTAATATTACTGTACGCTAATATTATTTAAAAGTATATTGAATTGTCTGAGTTCTTATAATTGGGGAAAGTAACATCCATTAATAACATTGCGCCAATGGAAATCGTGTTCTGAGTTACGACGGATTCAGATTATGGCCTAAATTTTTGAACGCAGCTCGTTACTAGTTGAGTACATTCTATATTCCGATAAGTATTGATAATTTTTACATTTTTTTAGTCGATGATGTATGATCAAGCAGGGACTTCTCCATGTAAGATGATCAACTATAATAATATTATCATATTCAAGAAACATTCAGTTCAGAATAATCAATCATTATCTACCGATTACAATTTGTAATTTTGTTTTTTTAATTATATAGAATTTAATTCGAAATCTGTCATTCACGAATAGCAAAATTATGATATTAGAAATAGATCAGCTATTACAGATTTCATTGATGTTACTGATTTGACCCTTTCTGCTCCTCCATTAAAATGCATTATATTATTTTTTAATTCAGATTATTTTTTTATTAAATAGATTTTTGATTTTACTAAAACTTTTCTTTTTTATTTTATCCTCAAGAAAAATAATTATTTTATGAGAATGAGATATTATATCAATTTTTACATTAGGATTAGATCTAAAAATACATAACAAGCGGCAGAAAAATCTAATACTGTATATACTTTCCAAAGGTATCATTTATTTTTCATTTATTGAACAGTTAAAATCATTAATTTTATGTAATCAATTTTAATGTTAATTTAAAAAAACATAGCTATCAAGATAGAAGATCGTCGCCTTTATGAAATCGTTCCGACGTCACGTATTGTTGTGTCATAGTTACGTCATTCATTATTATATCATATTAACATCATATTAGAACTTATAGATATTAAAAATAGATGGCTCTCTATTAAAAAATCAGATAAGCCTTATGTTGCTCTATATTGCTAGCACTTACTGCCATCTATTGGCAGTAATATAAACTAAAATTGTGATAAAATTTAAATTATACATGTCGAATTAAATGATCCTATACGATTAAATGATACGGCGTCGAGATATCTTATAATGGCAGAATATATTAATGCAGGATACACTGATAAAATGTACGCTGTCTTATAAGCCTCCATTTCCTTATTCGGCTTTGGCTGGTTGAACCACATTCAGCAGTAAATAGATGACCCCAACAAAGATTCAGATGGCCCAGGAAGTCAATCGTACCATCACCGAACTATCAATGGCCCAGTTGTTCAGTACTAGCCAAGTAGAAAACAAACATTAAATTTCGAAAGAATAAAACGATTTTCAATATTGCCTACTGATTTATTATTAAAAATAAGTATTTTAGATAAAACAACATAAAAATTAACAATTCGCTAAATAGTATTTCTCATCAGAAACAATACATAATAGTTTGAAACGTAACTGTTTTAATTTTATAAAATTGTTTATGCCACAAAATTAGTTTTGTTATAAATGTTACAGTAATCCGATCAAAACCAATTAAATTATTTCCAAACAAATTATTACATTTTTACTTACAATCAGATTAATTGTATTTTAATAA
This sequence comes from Androctonus mauritanicus, assembly GCA_011317285.2. NCBI lineage: Eukaryota > Metazoa > Arthropoda > Arachnida > Scorpiones > Buthidae > Androctonus > Androctonus mauritanicus. Next base: position 3,649 of record WUQG02403861.1, on the reverse strand, counting down.
TATTTAATATTTTACAATATTTAAATCATTCAGAAACGAAATATTGGATAAAATCTTCATTCACAATAGTTTGAATAATTTATCAAAAGATGACCTCACTCAATAAATAAAATGTGAAAAATTATCATTTAGGGCTATGTAAACGAATAAGCTCGATTATAGTCAGGGATTGATTGAGCTGTAGGTAGAGCCTGCAAGAAATTTTTCAAAGATAGAATCAATTCAGTCTTGTCTGGTAAACAATGGACATTTTGTTCGTTCTATAAGCGTTCAGATATATAATTAAAACTTAGCTTAGCTAGTCATTCAAATTAATTTCTTAAGACATTTATTCAAATTTACTTTGTTATTAGCCTTACCATCGAAATCTACAGTATATTTCAGCTTTACACTTTGCAATCAAATGAATGGTAAAGGGATAGAAAATACCAGATCGATAACTACTAGATCAATTAAAACCTGAAAATTTTGCATAATTGACAAAAAATAATGGGTATAGAAGAGGATGATTCTCTTCTCTAAAAACACATCTATAAGACGCATTGATCAATTTATTTCGAACGAATCTGAAATGTAAATATTTCTAAAGTGAAGCTTTCTGAAAGATGCAGGTTAGTAGGGCCAAAATGAAGAGATATGGGATCCTATTATTCGAATTTTCTACATAACGTATCGATCAACCGATTGCTCTCAAATTTAACATATCAATGTTAATTATATTACTTTATGTTCTTTAAAAATGTTGATTTAATCGGATAAAAAATAAAAAGTTTATTTAGTGATAAAATCATTTAATTGTTCCATTGAGAAATATATCTTTTGTGTTTAAGACGGGACTTATTATAGAAATATCTAATTAGAGATAAACACCAACAGCATAATCACCGAATGGTCGCAGTTGTTTAAACATCCCTTTATTATTACTGCTAACTATCCATTCAAATAAGTTTGACAAAATACACATAAAACTTACTTCATTAATTCTCTAAACATTTAAATTTTTAGAATTAAATCATATGTTAAAATATTAATCATATTTATTAATAAAGCCTTCTCTCGTAAAAATTCTGATTTCTCTAATACATAAAATTAGTAAAATCTATAAATAAAATAATTAATTTTCATGTCTGCAAAGCAATGTTATTTATTAAGTATTTGCATATTGTTTCAATAAATTGAGCCATTTTCTTTGAAAGTGGTATAAGTCCATTTTTGACAAAAAGTTGGTTAATGATAACAATGAATGCAATCTGCTATGAGCTTTTTATCTATAAACAGTTCCCCCCAAAAAATTGAATAAATTAAAATTTGGAAAAAATTTCTTATTTTTTTCTGTTTCTGGAAAGCCTCTTCCCAACTCTTTTTCATTGCCATCTTCTTCATTTATAGAATTTTCTTTTCTTCTTGACTGAATTAAATCACTCATAGTTTGATAACTTGTCTTTATTAAACACTTATATCAATGTGGACATATTCTTCAGAATTTGTCTGCATAATAATGTCTTCAAGCTGTCCTTTAAATGTCTGAATTTCATCAAGATGCGATATTTCAGAAAATTCTTTCATTTCTTGTTCAGATTGTCCAATGGTTTCAAATTCAAAACCACTTCTTCCTTTATAACAGGGGTCGGCAAACTTTTGAGTCGAAAGAGCTCAACCTGTCTCTCACAATGATTTAAAAATTATTCGAGAGCCATATATGTTTATAAATAATTTTCTTCATTTCATAAAGTTATAATTATATATTTCATTTAATAAAGATATATCTTTATTAAATGAAGAAAAAAAATCACAAAAAAATTGAGCCATGTGTTCAGTCATCCCCTCCATTCCCTCTGTATACCCTCTCCACGCTCGCTTTCCCTTCGCTGATGTCACGCTTCGCGCATCTTAGTGCTAAAAAGTTTTGCAAGATCTCTAAATCAAATGAAATCATCATTATGTCAATAAAATTTTTAAAAATTTTATAAAAGAAATTATGATAGCTTTATTTTCATTTTCAATTTTACTTCAGAGCCACATGTACAGTCGGTTGCAAAATGTTTTTCACCTAAGCGGAAAGCGTTCGGCTTCCTTCCAATACTTCAAATTCACGCGATTTCTCATTTCAGGCGTAGATTTGAACACGCTTAGTGTCGGGCAATTCCATTAACTTTTATCGTAGAAACGAGGGGTCGGTGGTTTTAATGATACTTGCTTAAATTTTAGTGTGTAAGATTATTTTGGAAGTTTAGTAGAGAATTTTTGTGTCATTAATAATATATTAACCTTGGTTCTTATTAAAATAACACAAATGACACACGATATCGCTATAATTATAAGTATAATCAACCGATAAGTCGCTACAGCTTCACTAGGAAATGATACAAGTGACAAGCAGGTGTATTATAAAGTTATATCCCTGAAACCCGGTATTTACAAGTATTTTTTGTATATTTAAAATTTTCTCTGTCAATAATGACAAAAGCGAAAGATAATAGTATTAGACAATTAATAATTCATCATAGAGAAGAAGGGAAAAGTGTAAAAGAAATAGGCGAGATGCTGGAAATTACTACACCCACTGTTATAAATATTTGCAATAGATATGAACAAACAGGATCCGTTTCTCCGCCAAAATCAACAGGCAGATCAAGACTGATTACAATTGAAGAAGATGAAAGAGAAAGATGAATCGTTTAATATTTGAAAATATTAAACGATTTAACAAAAAAGAATTTTACTCAATATAAAATAGATAGAAATTATTGTATATTTTATTAAATACTGAAATATATAATAAAGCGAAAACGGGAAAATTAATTTTTAAATTTTCACGCATCATTTAGAATTTCTGATGAACAGATCATCAAATTGCACACTTGTCTGGAAAATGTTTAAACTGTTAGTATCATATATAATAAAGGAATAAGCATGTGAAGTCCATGTTTCTATGCATGTGCAAACTCCCGAACCAGAAGTGCTGCCATTATTATTTTCTCTCACTTCGAATCTTTAATTGCATCTTTTCGAAAATTAAATCTCAATCACATTATAAGTTTTGTTTTAAATGATCATAATTTACTTCTTATTTATGTTTGTACACTTGTTTTTTGTTATTTTTCTTCAATTTCTGGTTTCTTTGATCGAAAAGTGTCGACTGTTCTGGTCCTGAGGGTTCAGTTTGCATTTGGCGTGCCTAGGCTACATTGCATTGCATTTAAATAATATTTCATTTATTTCAGAAATTATAATTATTTTTATTTTAAGATAATACAGTAAATATAATTATTTGGTCCACCAGGAGCAAAGTATTGATAAATCATTAAGAGCTAGTACGTGTGCTTTCTTTGTGGTATTTTCGTTTTTATTATGGACAACAGGCTATGGTTGCGTACATGGGTTCAACAGCAACATTTCAAATTTGACAGACAAGAAAAAAGAGCTTCTTTTTTTGGTGTATTTGGGCACGTAGTGGCCAAAGGTTAACTAGTTATACATTAATGCAATGTTAAAAATTTAAAAAACTATAATGCCGACGAAAAAAAACCTTTTCTAAACAAGATTTGAACTCGGCTACTCGAGACAGTAAGCCAGTGTTTTTCAACCTTTTTCATTGAGTGGCACCCCTGATTGAAAAATAAAAAATCGTGACACCCTTGACCAGCGG
>WUQG02403850.1:0-17132 GCA_011317285.2 Androctonus mauritanicus | reverse complement strand
CGTTTTTTAAAATCAGCCGGTTAATAAAATCAAAAAGGTTCGGACAGAAGTGATTTTATAAAGCGGCGGGCACTGTACCTGCATGGATCATCAGATAATTTCAGGTTAACTATTTTTTCAGTATCTCCGTTTCGAAATTAATTGATATTTTCATGTTAACCAGATTTTACGTTCGCCAGGAAATAATAAAATAGGGTAAAATGTAAATTAAAGGAAAAACAAATTTATGCAAAATAGTGTTATTCTGATTTTTGTGACAGTACTTAAAGTAGAAACAGGTAGTTCAAGTTGTTTAGCGAGTAACATTCTTGTTCCTTACGAATTTTTTTTAACAGGAACTTTCGTTTCGAGTGACAAAGCTTTTTCTTCTTTCGTTTCTTCCATTTTTAAATAGTTAAATAGAAAAAAAGAATATATAATTTAAAACAATTTCAAAAATGTCAGTTCAACAACAGTCAACAAAACGTGGTCAAAAGTAGATGATCATCAAGGCTGAATATCGTCGTTGCGCCTTCAAAACCAGACAAACAAAAATAAGCAATTTTTCAGAAGCAAAAAACTAGTCTACTTTGTACGTAATGGTTAATACAGTAAAATAAGTACACATAATATTAACAATTGTCATCATATTTCGACTAAATGTGGGCTTTTTTAGAATATTTTTTTTATTTTAGCCATAAAAGCATTAAATGTGAAAAGTGCACATATCTGATTTTTTTTAGTTGTAAAATCCAGTATATGTATGGATCGTTTATAACTGTTTTTGTAGAATAGCACGCTAAATAAATTTTATGTAGTATTTAATGTATATAGCTGATTTTGCAACAGGGAAGAAATAAAATTATGTAAACAAATGTCGTTAGAAGGCTAATATTTGAACATTCAATGGGCTATGTGTTAAATTTATTGATAGTTTTGCAAAGCCTTTTTAAACCTAGTTTTGAATTTTAGCAAACAAAAAGATATACAAAAATGCGTTTTACAGGCATATCGGGCATCGTTAATACTATAATAAACCATAAAAATCTCATTTTTGCAAAAATAGCGTTTGTCTGGTTTTGCAGGCGCAGCGACGATAGTATATTAATCTTCGTTTTACATGAAATATGCCAAACCTGGTATTTCTTTAAATTTTGTCGAAGAATTTTGTTTTATGTTAAACACAGTTAAGATATTTATGAAAAAATTGTTGTGTTATTTTTGACTATTTCAATGCAAATTGATATTCCTACACACTTATCGAGAGGAATGATCGACCATAAACTTAACATGGGCCAACAGGAACCGAAGAGACTGATAACGAATTTTCTGTATAAAATTTTCGATGCTTCCTTTAGTCTTACACTAAAAAAACACAATTTTTCTGTTTTTCATGATTTCAATAGTGATATACATAACTAAAATTAGTAAATAACATCTTGTACTACAGATTTTTGAGTACAATATTAAAGTTTTGAATTTTATTTTTAATTTTAGAAAAAAAAAAGAAATCCAAACTTCCATCTTTCCTACACGTTCTAATAGTTATTTTGCGAAAATGCAATCAATCGGGATTTTTCATTTCCACTGTTGGCAAGTGAAAATATTCGAAAAACAAATAGTAATTTGCCTACTATTTGTAGCGCATCGATATCGTTGCACTCGACGTCAAGGTAACGTCGATTTATTCATTTGCATAATTGTTAACTACTACATACTGCCTGGAACTTGTTTTGAAAGCTAATGTAGCCGCGATATTAATTGTTGCGTGAAAACAGATAATAGAATTTGCTATAGGAAACTTATTCAAATGCCAAATGTTGCTGGAAAAGAAAAATCGTTGCAGTTTTAAAGACACTCTTTTTATTACGAGCAAATTTGAAAGCATGCAAAAATCACTCATCTAGAAATTGTAAATTTTATGAAATAATTTTTGCTGAATATATTCGATACGATTACAAAATATACCAATAACTCACGACATAGGTGGATTCGTATACGGATATTATCTCTCATCGGAACAATAATTACTGTATTTTACAACGTCGAACTACTCGTAGTCAATAGTGACTTTATTCTGCTATCAAATAAACATTCGGAACTTTCTTCTGGGACAAATATTTAAATCGATAAATCGATTCACTACGCACGAAAATTATAGAAATTGAAATCGTATGTCAATTATAATGCGTGCGTTTGGTATAATTGATGAGCATTTTGCTTTTATTTTCCAACTAGCAACATCATTATTGACAAAGTAATTTTATCAGGCTATTTTGAAATTCCAGGGGTTAATAACCTTAAATGATGTTTTTTTCGTTTTTGAGTTTCGCATATTTTTCAACATGTAAATTATATACAGTATAACGTGTCCGACATAAATGCATCTAATTATTTTTACCAAGTTTGAACTATTTTAAAGAAGAATAAATGTATCCAGTCTATTTCTTGATCAAACATAATACAGACAACTCTCGTATAACACGGTAGTTGGATTCCTATAAAATCTCATGTAGTTTGAAACTGTTATACGGGATTAAGGTTTATCGTAAATTGTAAACCGTGTTAGAATAAAACAGTTCTATAAATAAATGTTGCGCGAGGATTGCCACAATTTTATAATCGTGTTAGAGTGAAACTGTGTTATACGGAAATTGCCTGTATAATGATCTACGAGCTTCTGTGATTATAAAAGTATCATAAAGATGAATCTCAAGAGGATAAATTTATATCATACGGACAGATACTAGATGGTTTCATGGCAGACAAATAAACAATTTAAATTGGAAAGATTTCTTGTATTTGTAGTTATTATTCACGTGAACAGTCCGGAAAGACGTCTCTGGTGGACTTTGTAAACTTACGACGGTTAACGGAAAGAGATAAATACATTCGCAGAGATAAGAAAGCAACTTTATTATCAGTTCTGTGCAAATTTTTCCTAACATTTTGCGGAAATATGCATTTCGGTTATAAACCCTCGCCAGTTTCTGCGAGTTTGCTTGTTTGGAAACAAATAAACATGTTTATTCAATATGTACTCATCGATAAATATACGATTTGAGGTTATAGTTTCGGATGGAGTAATGCCAAAACCAGCTAGAGTGTAGCTTTCGTATAGCTAGTTTTTACCTGGCTCTCTGGCCATTAAGGTAAATCCAACGATGAGTAAACCTTATAGTCATGTGAAAAAACCGTCCGTGCGTGCACAATCTTATAATAAGAAGATAGTCGTTTAACGAGCGACGTCATTTCCCAAGATATAGTGGGAAGTTTACGCATACGGCTTTTGCTTTGTACTATTCTACAGATCTAAAGTATATAACAAACCATACACGCGTGGTGATGTGGTCTCCAATACTCTTCATTGCGGCTCGCTCACTGGCATAAAAATTTTTTAAAAATCGTGTATTTTCATGTAATTTAACTACTGTCGTAATTTGTAAACAGAAAAACATCGTTAATTCGAATAATAAATTAAACAAACTTAATTTTATTTATTTATTTTTTACTTATAAAATTATCTAATTTATTAAACAACGTAAAAAATTGGAAGTTCAACTGATTTGAATGCATAGATGCGGCCCTCTCGACACTATTTTGTCCTTTTATGCGGCCCTTTCAATATTTTATTATTCTAATTGGTCCTTCATAAGAATTGAATTTGACATTCCTGATATAGGACTATTTAAAATTTTAATATGGATCGTATTTTAATTTTATTTATTTTTATTATCTTTTATAAATGTTGTTTTATATATATTTAGATCTATCTGCTTTGAAAAACGAATTTAGTGAATAAATCACGAATTAAAATAATAAAATAATAAAATATTTTAATTACACCAAGTAAATGATAAAGCAAATATTATTAATAAGTGCTAGTTTGTTAGAAAATGCCTCGAAGGGGAAGGAAAAAAGTGAATATACTCAAGGAAGAAGGTCTCGAGCATCAAAAAGAAACATACAAGACTTAAAATCAATTTTTCAAAAATCTCTTCACCAAAAAAGTATATTCGGCAGCATCGCTTACAAAACTAAATCCCTTGCTGCTTACTAACTCTATAACGTTCAAGTGAACTTCTATGTACAACCGAACGCATCGCCAGATATAGATTCACAACCCAAATCAAAATACAGTTGGGTTCCACTACAAACCAAATTGTTGGATGCAATCAATAGCTTGCGTTTTGATTGATGTCATTCAATACAATTTGGCACATGACTTAACAATTTGCCCCTTTTTGCCTTTAGTTGTTCAGCTGAGGAATATACTTTTTTTTGATGAAGAGATTTTTTCCAAGTTCACAGATCAAAGTGTACTTCAGCTTTAAAAATTGATTTTAAGTCTTATACGTTTCTTTTTGATGCATATATACTTCTTTTCGATGTTTTTAATATTTGAGACCTTCTTCCTTGAGTATATTCACCTTTTTTTCCTGCCCCTTCGAGGCATTTTCCAATAAAATAGTATATTACTTTTTGTTAAGTCAAAATTCTTATTGAATAAAACTTCAATTTTTGAAAAATTTCAGCTACTTTAACATTGAATAAAATCCGTTCTAAAAAAGATTTTTCAAAACGGAAAAAAGATTCTTCGAGATTTTCATTCGCACAACAATGTTAGAAAAATTCAGCAATTTTACGCAAAAATTGAAGATTTTATAGGTCGTCTAACATGTGAGAATATCGACATCTATTTTTCATTACAGTACGTTTACAGTACGACGTAGCTCGATGTATTACACACCAAATTGTTCGGCTCATTAAGACGAATCGATTGGTACCATCCGTGTCGAAATCTGAGCAATATTGACCGACTTATTAAATCCCGAATGTGCCGTTTAAGCAAATTTTGGGTTTTTTGGCACTTTGCCAAGCCCCATTGTGGTTTCGAGAAGCCAGATTTTTTCGACATCCTAGACTCACCTCAACTGTCATTTTAAAAAAAAGTTCAAGTAAATCGGTCCAGTGGTTCCTCAGAAACACTACCGTCAGCACCCATATAATGTTAAATGAAGGTATTAAGTATATTTTAATATACTTGATAACTTCATTTAACATATTTTAATATTCTTTCATGATGTAATTTTGCATTTAATTGATTACTTTTAATATTATAAGATAAACTGTACTGTCTTTTAATAACTTGCTTTCGATCAAATTTTTAAGTCTTTTTTTTATTTCATTTGAGAGTATGTATTGCAGTTTTCTGTATTTTAATTATTCATCTTGAAACAACCATTTTTTTTTATTTTTTGCAACAAAATTATGTGATTGTATTGGTGTTAAGACATATTTTAACTTTTTACTTGATATAATTATCGTATTCGGATACACTGTTTAAGCAAAAATCAGTTGTGGGTGAGGAACCATAGTTATGTTGAGGAGCGAATGGAGTGAAAACGGACAAAATGAGTTTCTTAACATTTTATTTTAATGGTGTGAAAATCAAATCATACTGATGATAAAATTCTTCATTCAATAAAAGTATTAATTTAGTCCAGTGAATGCAGGTATGGATTCTTACAAATGAATTAATTAGAAATCGAATGTGATGAGACTAAATATAGGCCTATAAATTCTTAGCTTTCTCATGTATATCATTTAACAGTTAATATCAAGAATGAAGAACATAGTCGAGATGAGATAGTGAACATAATGATATTCTATCAGCATAGAATGTGGAAGTTGTTATAATTCTGAATATATCTGTTAAACCCACTGTAACACCAGTCTGTGTAGTGCATGCAGATATCCAGATATATGTTAAAATTCTAGAAAGTTTTAAATATGCATATTTCAAAATATAATCACTGTTTCGTGACAAATTTTTTAACTGCTTCAGGAACTCGTAAGTTTTATTTACATGAAATTTACTTTAAAAAGTTCTTCATAATCTGGAAGAACGCGAAGACTATTTGAATCATGTGCTTTTCTTAGATAAACACACTTTCCGTGTATCTGACTCAGCGCATAACATAATATGGAGAATCTGAGAATCCTCATGCTGTATATAAAATGGAGAGGAATAGTCCGAAACTTAATATTTAATAGAATTAACGCATATTAGTATAATCAATTTTTTTTTATAGAATAAACTGTTTGAGATACTAACATCTTTGAATAATTGACTGGAGTCGTAATGTGCGTGCATCTTTTGATGAATAATTTCTAGTACCCTTCTCGATCCCCTGACATAATCCAATATCCATCTGACGTTTTCCTTCGAGATTACGTTTTTACAACGAAAGTGAATAGCATAATGGAATTATAGGTCATGTTATTGCAATCAATGTTGATACTGAAGATGCAAAGAACTTGATGATATATTGGAATATGCACTGGATGTGCTTGATATAACCCAAAGATGCATATATAAATATTTGTATCAGTATGATACAGATATTTTATTGTAATAGATTTTATGAAGAACTATTTGATTCCTCAAACGTTCCTCCATAAATTCCTTCGTTTCTCTTTCATATATAGATCAATTTTTTATGGCGACATTTGTAATTCACTCCATATTTTGACATAATGGCTTTCTAGATTCATTCTGGGTCATGTTTCGGTCACTGATCTCTCATAAATCACTTTATCCCAATAACCCACTTTGCTTCAAATTTCCCTATTAGTCTCCTTATTTAAAGTATTAATTTTATATTTTATGAGGGTATTGATTTAAATATTTGTTAAAGAAAACTTTTCCATTAGGCCTATATATTTGATTAATAAAATTTCTCTTGTAGAAATTTAAAAATTCTTTCTTAAATTACTTTTATGTCACTTAAAAGTAATTTAAGAAAGAATTTATTAATTAATCATTAACATTAATTTATTAATTAATCATTAACATTAACTACTGGCATTTCATTAAAATATTATTTTAGCTCATATATATCCACTTCTTGTATTCATTTTTTTTACACGGTTTATAGATTTTATAAATAATTAAAATATAACTATAGAAGTGAGTTAGAGTTGTCTGAGGCTTGGTAGAAGCAATTAGAAAGAAGTGATAATTAGAAGAAAACTATTTGGCTTTTAAATCAGATAAATAAGGTAATGTTTTGAAATCAGCATGAAAAAAATCCTTTAAACGTATGTATAGTGATTTTATATAAAAAGATATTTTTTGATCCACTCTAAACTACCGTATTAGTTCAATTGAAATGAAACAACTTTAATCGCTTCCTGTATTATATCAATTGAATTAAAAAACAAAATTCTAAAAAATTAAATTTTAATAATTAATTAAGCGTTTTCGTCGTTATTCTTAAAATTTATCCGATCTCTAGTCTAATTTTGACTATATTTGAAAATGAAATATTATTTGGCCCAAATACATGATGTTAAGAGGTCCATTTGGCCTTGATCCTCGACTGAGAAGATCTCATAATTTAGTGTTTTGTATCAGAATTCAAAAACAAAAATCCAAAATTTATGAAATATAATATGAAAGTGTCTTTATAGAGATGATACGGTCTACATACGGGCGCCACTTTTGGCTTTTATCATAATGGTAAAATCAGAGCTGATATTGAGCTGGAATGCAGCGATTTTAAAAATATTTTAAATAATTTACAACTCAATTTTAATTTTTTTATAAAGTATATATAAAATATAAATATTGTATATTTTAATTTATAAAATATACAATATATAGACTATATATATGCTACGGTAAAAGTGATTAATCTGGTGATTATGCATAATCGCCGGTTATTATGCATAATCACAAAGATTTCGATAAAAGTGATATTTATTTCATGTATTGCGAATTAATCACATTACAGGTGATTATGCATATTCGCCAGTTCGTAGCGGTAAATATGATAAATTGTACTCGATTAATCAAATTTATCGGATATTATGCATAATCATCAGTCTAGGATGATAAATTTGATAAATAATGTATTCTCGTCGAGTAATGAAGTAGTTTGCTGCATTCCATCTTCATTTATGTAATAAGTTCGACTTTAAGCAGTCAAAGAAAATAAGATCTCGCTGGGTTCATAAAATAATCGGAAATGAAGGTGAGGAAATCGAAGCTAACACCCGGATAAAAACGCCTATAAAACCTGAACACGATAGACCCCATATTTTTGTATATAGGCCCTATATGAAAAAGAAAAATTATATGGCTTATTGAGAACGAAATCACAAATTAAGATTTAACAATCGTTGAAAGTGAAAAAAATGAGGAAATATGAATTAATGGCAAAAGAACTGAGCCATTAATTCATATTTCCCTATGTGATGACTTAGGATGGTATTGCAACCCAAGTCATCACAAACGGCTAGAGATAATCAAAATTAAAGGTGAATGTGTGCTAAGAGGGTGTTGTAAAAGTGAAATAACAGTAATCCTCCAGTAACTCTATAATTAAATTATTAATTAAAACAACAAAAGGTGGGAAAATTCATGATATTTATCAAATTTATGAACTACATTTTGGAAATTATGCAAAAATAGCTTTAAAAGTAATATATTAGAACTATATTTATCAAATTTACCAAACTCCTTTGGGAATTATACATAATCGCCGGTAGAAAAGTGATAAATTTTGGCATATCTATCAAATTTACCAATTTCATTTGGGAATTACGTAAAATCACCGGTAAAAGTGGAAAATTCAGTGAAATTTATCAAACTTACCAAGATGATTGGTGATTATGCATAATAACCGGGATTATGTATAATCACCAATAAATCACTTTTATCATAACATATATATTAATTTATTAAATCACTGAAAGGAAATTTTCTGTATGGTATTTATATTCCTTATACTCATACATACGCCCAAATTTTTAAATTTTCGCATTAAATAATCATAATATTAAAAAATAGTTTTAAATATTTTTAAAAATTTCGTCAATGTTTTTAAAACCATTTATTGCAAAATTATAAATAAGTATAGGCAAAATTTTTCCAAAATCTACTTGTAATTCGAAAATATTACAAAAACTACATAAATTATATTTTGAAATAAATTAATTTATAAATATTAAGAATATATAATATCTTTTTTATATTTATATATAAATTAATTTTAACACGCAATTAAAATTCAGAGGAATATAATTATTAATTTTATTTTTCATTATCATCAAAATTATTAGACAAAATTGAATATGAATCGAATTGGTTAATGCATCCATGTTGAAATAATATAGCAAGTTGCTTATTTGGAATATAATTATTATTTGTATTCTGAATATTATATTTAAACATTTCGTGATATTGTAAATTAGCCGATAAGCCACACATACAGCCTGTGGCAATGTTAATGCTTATTGACTTTTCACAAATTCAGTTATCCTTTTACCATGATTAGTGACAGAAGAGTAGGTTTCTTGTGTTTACTTTCAGTGTTAATCCGAATATAATAGACTTATTGTAGTTCTATTGTACACTCAATAGGTACATAATAACTGCAGTAAGTAGTGGTGTGCTATCAGATTTTAAAAATTAAATTATATTGTTATTATAAATAGCACGGGGGCAAAAAGATACTTTCGCCCGTGTGGTCAAATATCCATAGGACCAACTGTACCAGTTGCCCTCCGTGGAGTCGACGGTGCTGACCCAGATACCATCTCACCTATTTTAGGTTTTACCTATAGCCAATTTGAATTTATTACCAAATTTTCAGAGCTTTATGTTTTAAGGCGTTATGGTTATCAAAAATCAACACCTACCGAGACATTGTTTTTTTTTATTATTGTAGATATTGCAAATTTTCTCGATAAATTTAAAATCGCAGAGCTTATTTTATATGAGTAAACAGTGCTTGGGATAATCAGGATCGTTTAAAGGAGTTAAAAGATTTTAGACAGTCTTTTGTTTGAAACATTTGATTAATAGAAGATATTATATTCAAACGTCATCTTCACATCATCTTATTTCATTTCTATATGCAATATAGAATATCTCAGAAGTTGTATTGCTATATTTATGATATGACTATGCAACTTCTGAGATCTATCACTATGGCAATAGTAATAGATCTCAAAAGTTGCCCAATAGCGATCTATATGCTCAATAGTGATCTATCATTATTGAGCATATAGATCACTATTGAGCAATATTGAGCATATAGATCACTATTGAGCACTATTGAGCATATAGACCACTATTGAGCATTATAGATCTCAGAAGTTGCTCAATAATGATCTATCACTATGACAATAGTGCATATAGATTTCAGAGTTGCACTATTATGCAACTTCTGAGATCTATATGCACTGTTGCCATAGTGCATATAGAAATGAAACAAAATGTGTAGTGGCATTTGAATACACATGAAATGCTTCAAATGATGTTAAAAGTCTGTTTAGAATTCTTTAATCTGCCCTGATTATTCCAAGATTGCCCAGCACATTTAAACATAAAAAATGTGGCGTCCAGCGAACCGTAATAAAATAATTTAATATACTGTATATTTTAATTGATAGAATTTTATAATTATTAATATTAATTTTTGAATAAAAATTGGAGACATCTGGAGGAGCAGAAAGATCCATTTCATCAAACAAATGATGAAACGCGATCGTCTTCTGCTAAACAATAAGAGAATACGATCGTCTCTTATTGAAAAAATATAAGATAAGTTCGTCTTTCGAGAAGGAAGGACAGACAAGAGGCGATCAAGACAGAGAAAAGAACACTTAGGAGCAGAAAAGGTGAATCCATGTCCCGTCCCGTTGATGGTCGACCGACGAGGATTAGGGAAAGAAGACATAAAAGAATAATGGAGGAATGATATAATTTCTTATTTACTCTCTCTTCCAGATACGATCTCCATGTTGGATAGCTCTCTCTGGCGAAGTATGTTAATATTGTGTTTTATTTCCTCTTTTTTTTTTGAATGAATATATGTTATTTGTTTTGAATGAGTATCCGAATCAATCCTCCTATCCTGAATCCCTGCGTCACTTAATCGCGATCCTATTCGAAAATCATGCTAAAATTTATCGATATACACATTTTTATCGGCCATACGCTGCGGAACCTCACAAAAATAAGCTCAAAAAATATTAAATTTATCGAGTTGTTTTTTTTTATATTAAGATGAATCACAGTCATATTACAATAATATGACTGTGATTTAATCTAATCTGAAACTCAAACAGTTATGGAAAAAATTGTTTATTTTCTGTATATGCCTGTTATTTTATAACGATAAAAAAAAAAAAATAGAATTAAAATATGTGATATCAAAGTTATTTTCAATGGCATGACTTTATCACTTAAATTTATAAAAATATATCAAATAATTCAAAACTTATTAAGAAGAATATTAGTTACTGTTACATAAGATCGTCTCTAATGGAATAATCTTTCTGGAAAATTTCATAAAAATCCATCAATTAGTTCAGTTATCCATCATTATTGATAGAATATCTCAGAAGTTTTAATATCTACCATTTTTGAGAATGAAATTATGGGTTAAAATTGCGATATTGAGGCTACTTTTAATGAGAATATCACTTTTTAAATTTCATAAAAATATATCGAAAGGTTTAAAAGTATGGGAACTCGGTGAAAACTGAAAATTTTTAAAATCTATTTTCTGAAGGAAACACTTTAATGTAAAATTAAATTACAATAATATTTATTATGCACAGTGACCTTTATTAAATCAGAAAAATGAAAATACAAAATCAAAAAATACATAAGATAACATTTAATGCGCTAAAACTCTAATTTTTATTATAGTATTACAGTATATGATGCGTAATTATGTTCTAAATTGCATTTCAAGTTTCGTGAATTTTAAGTTATGTTCATTATGTTCATAAGTTATGTTTACAAAGCATCAAAACTCAAATATTAAAACGTTAACACGTTAAAAATTAATTTTGATATTCAGCATATCGCCTCTATTTAAACTTGGGGAAAACTTATCATTAAATCTGGTAGATTATTTATAGTTCAGTTTCATTTTCTAATTCATTAACTCTTATTAACAAGTTTACAATTTGCATTTTTAAAAATGTTAGATCCAAATATGCATAATCATCCTGAAATCAAAATGAATGTAGTAATTTTATTATTTATAAGAGTAACAGCAAATATTTTTTGCTATTTTGATTAAGTTATCATCTGTTTTTACTGTCTTCACAGATAACAAAATTTCAGGGAAGTATCGTAGGCATCATAATATACTGTAGAAGTTTTTATCTTACTGGTTTGACATAGCACATTCCAATTTTTGAAAAATTGCAGAATATACAGTAATTTTGGAAAATTACGAGGAAACCTGCAATCGAAAATAAATAAGATGGAAATATATAAATTTCATAATTATATGTTTGTTATAAAAATTGATAAATTTGATGATAAAATATGAAATTCAGTTTAGATTTTTGATATCTGATCATGTTTAAATAATGTAAATAAATTTCTCCTTGATAGTGAAATTTTTAACGAAGTACTGAATATCTTTAAAAGTTTTTTTTTTTTAAAAAAAAAAAGAAAAAAGTTACTTGTTAATTTGGTTTTATCTATCAAAGTGTTATCATAATACATTAAATATGCAGCAATATTCTTGCAAATAAAGAAAATATAATGCTGATTGTTTTATTTTTATTATTACTTAAAATAAAATTAAATAATTCTAAACAATATATGTATATTTAAACAAATATATATGTGTGTGTGTGTGTGTGTATATATATATATAGATATAATTATTACAGTTAATTGATTAAACAAAGACAATTTTTAAATCAGAAAAAAAAATGTTAATGCAATAATATATATAATAATATTTAAGAAAACATAAATTTTTAATATAAGAAAACATAATCTTCACTGGTGTTCCGCCATGTGAGTTTGAAGTCTTCGTTTGAGCGGAAATCGCAAACTACATACTAAACACGTATATCGTTCGCTTCTGTGTTCGGCCAGATGTGAATCCAAGAGATTTCTATTTGGGAAAACTTTCGAACAATTCTTGCACATGTAAGAATTCTGTTTTCTCATCGAACGTCTTTTTATCAGCTTTTGAGTCTTGGGCTCCTTTATGACAGCTTTCCAATTACCGCTATCCACCCTCTCACCCAAATCAACTGTAATCCAATTCGTTAGTTTAAAATATTGATCATTAGTTTTAATGTCGAAGCCTTTCTTCGAATCCACTTTTACACCCAAATTTACCGTAACTTCTCTTAATTCAAGGCCAAAGTATTCTTTGTTCTCTTTGTTCCTTTCCTCTTCCTCTTCGCACTGGGAACTATTCTCGAACATAACCTGTCTCAAGCGATTACGATCACGACGGAGTCTTCGTTCCATGACCTTTCGGTTACGAATAGGTAAGTTTTTTTTTTTATTTTAAAATTCAATTAATTAATAAACAAATTAAATAAATCACGGCAATCAAAATTCGTTTTTTAAAATAAACAAACCTTATATACTTCCTATAAAATGTTCGTTTACCATTTCTAAATACGTAACAGTGGAACTCTCGAACACGACGAAAAATAATTTCGTTTACTTTTTTCTCAATAGATGGAAGCACCGTAAGTTTCACAGGAACAAGAATATAGAATGAAAATATTATATGCTATTAATGTTAAAATTATGTAATGGTTTTGTTTTATTTAAAAAATGACATAATATAAATAAAAATTCGTAAATAAATCAAATATAAAGAATGATTTTTATTTGATTGTTTATCAAAAAGAAAATTTTTATCGATAGGTGGCATCATAGTAGTGAATAGCGATGTAGTATTCATCAACGTATATAACTTTGTATTATTCTCATAGCGTATGAATCTCCAAAGAAGAAGAAGCGTATGAATTTCTAAGTAATATTTATGAAAAAACATTCTATTTTTATTTGTTTTCATATATAACTTATTTATAGCAGGTATTAAAAGAAAAGAGTGAAAGTATTCTCTAACTATATGATATAATGGAGACTAAAAAGTTACATATCCATATTCGTTGTTTAAAGACAGTGATGTTTAGTTCTCTTGTGAACATGAATCATTTATTTACAAGTTTTTTTCTATCCCTAAACTAATCAATAAATATTTATGTATTAATGTAAAAACATATTCTATATCTGATAACCGAGATCCATGTAAGTGATGATTATCAAATTTGCATCTCAGTTACTAGAAAAAAATCAAAATATTTACATAAACAAATATTTATTGATTAGTTTAGAGATAGGAACGATTTGAAAATATGTAATTCATTTTCTTAAGAATTGAATTCTGCATTCTGAAATATATTGGTAACAGATTCAAGGCCTTAACAGCAGATTTCTCTTAATTCGTTTTTCTTTCTAAATCTTTCAACCGCTTTTTATTTTCATCAAATACTAAGGAAGAGGAAAGACGAAAGAACTTGTGCTGAGAATTTTAGAGAACGTACAACGCGCGAGGTTGTACTGATTGGGGTAAATTTGGAGCAGGTGAATGAGTTTGCATATCTGGGAAATATATTTGAGAGGAAAGGCAGAGTTGATAGTAAGATTGCGAGGAGAAAAAATGCTAAATTGAAAGTTGTGTGTGCACTCTGAAGATATGCTAGAAATGAAAATCTGTCAAAGAATGCTAAGATTTTTTTTTTTTTAAAGTGGTATAAGTCCATTTACTCATATATTGAAATATTTAAGGGTTTGCGTTTGAATCAATTAAAAAATACTGGCAAAAATTAATAAATTTGGACAATGTTTTTAAAACCATAAACTTGTTATATTTTGTTATGTAATAATAATAAAATTGTTAAAAAAAGTTTTTTTTCTTTTAGCTACAAATGGATTTATATCACTTTCAATAATAACAAGTTATGAAAAACATGAACAATATCAATTTTAAATTTTTATTTTAGTTGAAGTTGGCTTTTTTAAATGTATTTTTTAATATAAAAAATAATAATTAAAATAAATAACTACTTTATATTAAGCACTAAATAGCAGGTGCAAAGCTCTTAAGACAAAGTCTTTTATTACTGCAAGCCATTCAGATTTTTTATTTGAAAAATTCGTAATGGCTTGTTTTGATAATTCTTTGTATACTTGTGCCTGAGGATGATGCGATTGCATCGAAAACGTTTGCAGTAATAAAAGACTTTTGTCTTAAAAACTTTGCACCTGCTATTTAGTGCTTAATATAAAGTAGTTACTTATCATGAGTAATAACATAGCAATTTGAGAACTCTTCACTATGAATAATTAAAATGTAAATAAACGTAAAATTGATTTTATTAGAAAATATTTTCGGTTATATCACAAAAAAAATTATAATAAAACAAATAGAAAAAATTAACTATTTCGTTAAAATAAATAGTAGTAGTAATTGTATTCGTGTTTCAATCTTATTTCTCCTTTATAATTAGCATAATGAAGTATTCATGGTGAATAGGAGATATGTAAGGTAATAAAGCCATCATATTGTTATATTTATCTCTTGCTATAGGTCTTGAAGTTGTGCTAAAATTTTATGACTTTCCTCGTTTTTCAAATAAATTCAGAACTTTAAATTGTGTATTTATGTATTTTCTTCCATAGACGTTTTATAAAAAAAAATTTGTAGAGTTCATCTTTCAAACCTCATTCAGCATATCTTCAGTCAATGTATAATTTCCTCCTCTGTATTGTTTTGTTCTGCTTGATATTAGTTATTAGCAGTTGTAAATACTTTAAGAGCGATGCACAAAAAATTTGTAATAATTAATAACACAATTAGAAAGTTGTTTTAATTATTGATTAAAACAACCTATAACAATATGATGGTTTTAGTATGGAAAACAGATCTAGGTATGGGATGAAAACAATTGGGTGAAAGGTATAGAAAGCGTTTGACTGCAATCGAATAAAATACTTAAGAGATGTAGAGATGAGTGACGCGATATGATTGTATCACAAAAGGAGTGTGATACTCAGTTTGTAACTCAATTTTAAGATAATTATCCATGTGGAGCGAATGAATGGAAAGCAGATAACAAAGCAAGTATAAGCTGAATGGCTGGAGAGAAGAGTAAGTGTATATAAGTGTAATGCGGGGGAAAGAGGCCGAGAAAAGAATGGATAGAACAAGTAGATGAGTAACTGAGAATATATTGGTTTCAGAGTCTGTTCAAGAAGTACATGTGTACTTCACACACATGTACATCTTATATAGACTCTGAAACCCACATATCCTCTGTGTTTATGAAAGAATCGACGCAACTGCGAACCGATGGAGTAGTGTGAAGATGTCACACCCCCATTCAGAAATTAAGTTAGCCAATTTTAACTGTTCGGCAAAATTTAATACACTAAATCAGCCGAGTATGAATTGCAAATATATCTACAATGCATAAGAAAATTAATATCAATCAATAACATTAATACAGTAACTGAATTATTTTTATTTTGACAGAAAAATTCTATTCCTTACTAAACATATTATTGACAATTGTTAATTACCAATAGATATCACTTTTATCGCTAAACCCTCTAAAATTTGGATAACTAGTCATTAAAATTCTTCAGGCAAAAGCACGCCAGATCTAAAACACCAAAATTCCGGTAGTCGACTAAAATGTAAGGGTCAAAATGTTTAGAAAATCGTGATTGATAGCTCTTAAATTATTATTTTCGGCTTTCAATAAATAGTAATATATCGGAGTTGTCCTAGCTTAATTACTAGCTTTTTAAATTTATAAGAACGTTAGGCTGAACAATAAAGATAAATTATTTCTGAAAAACTCTTGATTTTATTTGAAGGATATAGCTACTAAGATATAGCAAAGAAATTTTACATTTACGTATTTTGCATTTATATAATACATTTTTAAATATTTTATACAGCATTATTACATTTCTAAACTTTTTCTTCAGTTTAAAAATAAATATTTTTAAATCTTTTAATTAAATCATAAATTATAGAGGAGTCTTTTTGTAATTTTCTTCTCGACTACTAAATGAAAAGTAAAGTTCAAAAATCTTTATAATTTTTATATAAAAGAAATGGTTGTCGTCATCATATAATATATTTTTGTATATTCAGTTAAAAATCAGTATTTATCGGCAAATTTTATTTATTTAAATGCCCTTCCACTAACCATTACTTGGAAAGAATGACTGCGGAGGAAGTTAGTTTATAATATATCAAGATAGAGATGTATGGCGCCAACTAATTGGT